>CM046371.1:365823-668040 GCA_025413025.1 Ficus hispida | reverse complement strand
AGCAATCGGTCTGCTTCGTCGTCCGTAAAGGTGATGGGGGTGTTACTCTGGCGGCATATCTTCGATATGTGCTCTGCCATGTTAATATGTTCCCGCGGGCTAGCTGCCTGGCTTGTCGGGCATACGCCCTCCGACTGCTGGCGGTATCTCCTGTAGCTGTTCCACCAAAGATTGTGTGGATGATATGCTCCTCGCCGTGCTCACCAGGCCGGCTGCTCGGCTCTGGGTTCCGCCGTGTGCTCGGGCCGGCTGGTGTGATTATTCTTTCCACAAACTCCCGTAAATGGCCGTCACGTATCAGCGACTCGATCTGGTCTTGGAGCTGAATGCAATTCCTCGTGTCGTGGCCGACGTCCTTATGGAAGTGGCAATACCGTTGCTGATTTCTCCGAGCGCGTTCGGTCCTAATGGGCGGAGGGTCCCGGAGTAGTCCTTTGCCGGAAACTTGGATCAGGACGTGGTCGATGATTGTAACCAACGGGGTGTATTGGTGGAACTTCCGCGCTGGTGGCCTCGGGCCGAGAGGGACTTCAGCGCGGTTTTCCCGGTCAGGTGTTCTCCCCCTATCCGGTCGGCGACGGTCGGAGGCGTTCCTTTCCATCCTTCTCCCGGTGGACCTGGGTCGTTCTCGGTCCCCCGATCCGCGTCCTTGGTCATCTGACCTCGCCCTCGGACGTCCAATCCCCGCCTCGGACATACTATCGGCCTCCGCGTGTCTCCAGGCGATATTTCTCAGGTGAGCGAAGGTAGGCGGCCTGTCGTAAGCCAACGTCCAGACGAGGCGGGAGTCTTTGACACCTTCCCTGAATGCCTGGATCAACGTGTCGTCGGTGCAGTCTTCGACCTGCACAATGGCCTTATCGAACCGTTCCAAGAATTTCTTCAATCTTTCACCT
Organism: Ficus hispida; assembly: GCA_025413025.1. NCBI lineage: Eukaryota > Viridiplantae > Streptophyta > Magnoliopsida > Rosales > Moraceae > Ficus > Ficus hispida. The sequence goes on along the minus strand of CM046371.1, from coordinate 667,144 downwards.
TCTCCCTGTTTGACGCTGAACAGGTGAGAGGCGCCTAGCTTCCTGGCTCTAGAGCCTAAAAACGCTCCCGAGAACAGATTAGACAGCTGCCGGAAGCTGCTGATCGAGCCCGGAGGAAGTCTCCGATACCACTGACGGGCTGATCCGGTGAGGGTGAGGCAAAAGGACTTGCAGAGGGCAGCCTCGTTGGCGCTCTGGATCAACATATGCGCCTGATAATTCTCAAGGTGCTCGTCTGCGTCGGTAGACCCATCATAGGAAGGCACGGCTGGCATCTTAAATCTGACCGGGTAGGGGGTCTCCATGATGTCCGTGGTAAACGGCGGGTCGGCTACCCCCGTCGGCTCAAATCCGTGTTGTTGGCCGACCAATCTGTCAAGCTGCCGCTGGATGCGATCCAGACGGCTCTGACTCCGTTCCTCTTCTCGGGGGGGCTCCGCAGAGGGGTCTCGGCCTAGGCGGCGGTAAATCTCCGGGCGCCCCAAGCGGTCGAAGACGGACGTGTTTCCCCGGGCAGCGATGGTGTCTTCGAAGTCGTGGTCAATATGTTCTCCTGCCATAACCGGCTGCTCGGCTGCTTCTGTACGGGCTTCCCGCGTGTGGCGGCTCCTGGAGCGTACCCTGCTCGGCTCGCCACCTTCTCCCCGCCTCCTATCACCGCTCTCCTGCCGCGGCTGGTCACCCTCCCAGTCTCCAGATTGCACCGGGTTGCGCTGCCTGTGCGGCGGTCTGGGAGGCCTGCTCGGCGTGGACTCCGCCTCCTCCTCATGCGCCTGGGGCAGCTGGACATTATGAGATTCTCGGATGGCTTCCATGAGTACTTGTACGGTCTGGGTCAGCGCCTGGACGTTTCCGGTCAGGACTTCCGTTGGGGTTGGTCGCCGCTGTGCCCGGGATCCACCGCGACGTTGGGTTTGTCGGGTGCCCCGCGAGTTTGACGGGATTGTGTTGTCGAGTTCCTGGATCTCTTGGTTCCCATGTTCGTCCATGACGTACGAGGTAAATGCAAATGCTGGGGTGTTAAATGCTGGAAAGGCAGCGAGGTGCCCTCCTTCTAGCGCCAAAATGTGATGCCAAAAACGGTTCCGGCAACAACACCCAATGTAGTCGGGTAGTCGGGTCAGGACCGGTCAATCGCTCCGCCGTCGATCACCTGCAAAAGGGAAAGCACCTCGGAATGATGGGGACACCGGTGTGGTGTCTGCCGCGGGCACTCCGAGGCTTAAGTCAGTTGAAGAACTGGTGAGCGAAGGGAGAGGCAGAGCTTTGGCCAAGTGAAAGTGATCATACCTGAAATCAGGGGTTTCTTCCCTATTTATAGGTGTTTTGCTGGATCAGGTGCCCGGTTCGACCCGGCTAGAGCGGCCGTCGTAGACCTCTAGGGCCTAGGCACCTCATAGGTTAGCATGAATGGGGATGCTGATCAACTGAGGCTACCTACTCCTGACACGGCACTATGTGGTGGATAAATGTCTCATCGCTGCAGATGTCAGAATAGGCAGTGGCAGGTGACGCGACTGGTGTCAGTGGTAGGTAGGGCGGCGCAGGCAGTTGTGAAATGATGACGCTCCGTGCTAGGGAGGGTTTCCCTTGGCGCGCGACCGGGAGAAGTAGGACGGCTGATATCCTGGTCAAACTTCCCGGCTTCCAGGGATAGGGCCGAATACGTACCGAAGTGGAGAGAGAATTCCGAGAACCATTGGTGTGATCGGCTGGTCGGGAGATTCCCGTTGGCGGCTTGTCCCGCCTTCTCGGCAGGCGTAGCTGCCCTTCCCGGCGGTGTCCGTACGGTGGGACTGATTTGGCCATCAACATACAGGTTAAAACATGTGTCATTCTATTAATAAGAAAATACATATTTTAAATAATGATTGAACCCATAGTCTCCCACTCAAAGCCCTCCTCAAGCCCCCTCCTCATGACATTAGGCCAAGAGATTTTATACAAATTTGAAAAACAGTCCTTAGACAGAAATTAAGGAATATATTCCTTAACTTAGTACTTCTTTAGTTTTTGGTTGCTCTTGAATAAATATATAAAGATACAAAATGAGAGTAAAATCTTATAGTATTCGACAAAATGACAACAAATATTTATGCCCATTCCTCTACATTTCCCAAGTTTTTAAAGGAATGCTATAAGAGAGAAATTTTGAAAAATTCCATAGAAAATCTCATACATAAATCTGAATCACAATTTTGAGATTTAAAGGTGCATGCCACCAATTTTTCACTACCAAGAAGAAACATTGGGGACTTTTTGTTTTTTGTTTGAGGGATTCGCACATAATAGTGGACCAGAAGAAGTGGCCCAAATGATGCAAACAATTAACTGTTAAGGGTCCGCAGGACAGAATTTTTTATTTTTGCTTTTAGTAGAAGAAAATAAGTAAAAACTGTAATTTTTCAGTATGTATTTTGAAATCAAAGAGCTATATAGGATTAAAATGTAAAAATATAAAAATGAAGTTTATAATATCTAACTTAAATTTTATTACAAATTTTAGAGTCGATTCAGAAAAATTTTTATCAAAAGACATATATTTTGACTTTGATAGAAAGCTCCTATAGAGATTATAAACTCTTCTGACAGTAATTTAAACACTTTTAGAAATAACTTTTAAACCCACAGAGTCAAAAGTAACTTCTAAAAATCTACGTCAAACAATCAATTTCAGAGACCTTTTACGTGAATGATATTGGAGGCAATTAAAAACAGTCGGTGAGAAAAGGTTTCAAAACATTCCTTACATTAGGTTTCTGTGTCTAGGACTCTAGCTCATGGTTTGGTCAATCTAAACATGAAGATGCATATGCAATGTGTATACGAGTCTAAAAGTTGCTACCAAGTTTGACTAGAAAGATACACAAAAATGGTACATAAGCAAAATCCACTCCTAGTACCCAAGTACGACTTCCAATCCATCTCTCAACACACATGCCTTTCTTGTTTTATTTGGGAAACAAATGGTACGGTACAGACAACTTGGGCCTAATGCCCAACTTCAGCTTTCCATCTTTAAATATTCATTTATCCTAGCTTTGATTGTGATCGTTGGTGATTTAAGAGAGCCACCCGTTTAAAGCTTGAGCCACGAAAGACCCTTTTTTTTTTTTTTTTTTTAATACTTTGGTAGGTTTTGGCCTTGACCAAAGTTACAAAACGCAGTATTACAAAGGTTTTATTTTATTTTTTATTTTTTGAAACTTCTCATGATTGGTGGTTTTTAGGCCACCAATCAATCGTAATGGTGTGTTCTTACTTCTCATTAATTTGGTATTTGGTACGTGGTACATGGCTAATGCCATGCCAATGCTCTATTTTGACTACAGGCATTTGAGGTGTCTTTATCCAAGGAGGTGTAAATTTATTTATTTATTTATAATTGGGAGTCTAGAAGTTTGGCTTTGTTGAACTCTTGGGTGGCTAGAAGAAAAAACTAATATGTTATTTTAGGATTAAACTTAGCAACCATTTCGATTGCTTGTATGAACCTAAGTTTTTTATCTCAATTTTTACTTTTTTTTGAAAAGTCAATAAAAATTATAATTAGTTTTTAAAAAATAAGTCAAGTTCAACTTGAAAATTTCATCTCAAATTCGTATTCCAAAGGAATATAATTATTCCACATTTTGACATTTCTCATAGCCTCATGAGTCGTGACACCAAGTAAATACCACTTTTAATACTTCTCTATATTAATCTCCAGCGAAAAAATCATTCTATGCATAATCTTTTTTGCTTAAAAAAAAAGATTAAAATGTATATCCGCGTGATATATGAATCCCTCACCAAGTGATTATATCCACTATTTTTGTTAATGCATTATCAAATTTGTGATTATGTTATTATGTAGTAGTTTTAATACAATGGCACATATATAATAATTGAAGATAAAATTAGAGGGGGTCAGTGAATGAGAGGGGATGCGTTTGGATAGGAGTTTTTGGTCTTGAAATTAGGAATATGAAGATTGTTGTTTTCAATAAAACAAAACAAAAATACTTTAATGATATATTATTAATTAATTTAATCGTAATTTTAATTTAACATAAAATAATATCTGTAGTAATTTACCTAGCAATTACGATTGATGACGAAGTATTGTATCGCATTCGGAGAAGACCTGAGGGACATTTTTCTGTGGGCGTGGGCCAAGGCCCAGCACCCATGTCATAGACTTGGGCAGAGTCCATTTATGTCCCGAATCAGACAACCGTCGAATCTAACTTAGGGGAAAAGAGGTAAAACAATTATATTTGTAAAAATTTTAAAATAAATAACATGTTTACGACAGTTAGAAATAAATAGCATGTTAAAAAGAGTGAATACATTTTTAATAAGATAAATAAATTATTTATTTATAAGTTCAAAAATATGCTATTTACTTATTTTACTTTTCGTAAATATGCTTTTTTTTTTAAATAAGCATATATGAATTATATATTTCCTCTAATTTTATCGAAGTAATAATAATAATAATAATAATAAGTAATGGAAAAAAGAATGAATGGGAAAATGGTTTTTTTAATTTTTTTCAAAGTTGTGAACGGGGGAACTTTCCTTGGAGGACGTCAAAATTTGGAATGTCAAAGTTTTCGGATTTATTTGTCTATTGAGATAAAAGAATCAAGTTTCCCCACATTGCTGTGTTTGCTTGTGGAACGTTGTCGGTGCTTTGTCTTGTCTTATCATCTAAATCTAAAATATCTAAATGATCCCTCAAACAGTTGCCATACTCATTTACATATATGTATATATTTATTTATTTATCGTCAAGCTCTTTTATCAAAAAAAAAAAAAAAAAAAAAATTTTTTTGACGAGCCACCGTTCTAAATCATCACATCACGTTTAACATTTTGCTAGAAAAGATATGCTGTTTATATCTATAATAACTAGAAATAATTACACATTGGTCCATTTTTAAAGTCTCATTTTGAAATACGTCTATTTTGTAACAATATTATGCATGTGTCTATTTTTTAATAAATAAATATTTGTAGTATCTATTTTATTATTTTATTATAATTGACATCATTTTATTTTTATATAAATTATTTTATTTTCCTTTTTTTGTTTTTTGATTTTAAGGATGAGTATTTTTTGTTGATAAATGTAAATTACCTTTAATAAACCAAAATTATTTATAAATATCAAAGTAATTATATTAAATATAAATATTTATTATAAAGATGATGGTTTATATTAAATAATAAACACAATACAAAATATTAACCATAAAAATTGATGAATATTCATACTTTTCATATAAAAAAATCAATGAATTCTTTATGAAAAAACCTATTTGTTTATGTAATACACTATAACAAATTGAAAAATAACACAATAAATGGAATCAAATTCTTTATGAAAATATACTATTATTTGCATAAATTAGAAGAAATGAAATCAAACATATCTTTATAATAAAGACATATTCATTATACGAAATATTTTTTTTTTCAGATTTTTCTTTTTCTTTATCTAGCTTTTTCTCATTAATGTGAAATTTGATTTTGAGAAAATATTCTCTTTTTGGTTCATTATGAATATTTCAATAATAAAAAAAATTATAATTTTCTTTTCTATCAATTCTTTTTGTAATTTCATTAAATCAACTTTAGCCTTATTTGATAAACATCTTATGTTCTTTTTTTTTTTTCTTCCCTTTTTTGTAATTTCTTTATTTGTTAATTTTTCATTCTTAATGATGGGTAAAACTATCTTTATAATTACTCTTTTAGACGGTTATATAAATTTAAAAAAAAGGACATATTTCAAATTAGTACCTTTAATTTAGACATCTATATAAATAACCCTAATAACTAAAGTATGTTTTATATGTTGTCACGAAATTCTTAAAAAGTTACTAAAAAAAATCTTAGAAGTTAACTTCAATATAAGTACTTTTTCGGCAATAAGAAAGGGGAAAGATATTGGAAATAATAATAATAATAATAATAATGGATTAACTTTTGCTCAAAATAATAATTACAATAGCAATAATAATAATAATAACAATAATAATGAATAAACCCGCTCTTTTTTCTCTAAACTTTTCTCTCTGTCTTAAGGTTTTGCAGTCTTATCTCTTTTTTTTGGGGCCGAAGTTTGATGGCGCCTTCAGGCTAGCCTCTGAATTGCCGGCTTATATCATAGGAAGATATGGGCTGCAGCATGGATATTCAAAGTCATTTTGGGATGAATATGGTGTATAGAATACTATGAATTGTTGCGTGCTTGGTCTTTTAGCAGCAATTTCTTCTCAATGGCTTTGTTTGATTTGGTCTTGGCAGGTGCAGTGGCCAAGTTGTTACCGATAATTATATCTGTGGTGATGAGATTTTCCTAGTTTATCATAGAATTTTAATTTTAATAATGATGTATTTGTGTTCACATTTTAGGTTTAATGCTTTGTTTATGTTTTTATTTGTAATAGCGGTGGTGGCTTTCCCACCTTACAAATTGGTTTGTAATATGCCACATTTGAGTCTGTACGGTATTTTAATTCCATCAAATATAAATCAAAACAGATTTAGTGATAGTCTAAGTGCTATAGTTGGTAGCTACTCAATTGATCCGGAATTTTCATCGATTGTAGATGAATTATTAAAAAGAACCTTGTCAATCTATGCTCGATAATGGTATATTAAGATACTATCATTTTTTTTAATGAAATTTCCCCTTTGCAAAATAATAATAATAATAATAATAACAGTAATAATGGATTTGTAGTCAGCATGTTCGTTTTGATTTTGTTTTTGTTTCGTTATGCAAAATGTTCCATCTTAAGGAATAAGGATCTTGCGCGTATAAGCTGGAAAAGCTTTATGGTTTATTTTATTTCTTTTAAAAAAGGCAAAGATTGTTCATTGAATAAAATTAAGTTTGGACATGAAAGTTGAATAATTATAATTCTATTATGTTATTCTCTTCTTCCCTTTGACTTTTATTTATATCGTGGTAGACTGTAGATGATGAAATATGACTAAGGTTTTAGAATGATGTAATTTGCTATTCATCTGTTAAGCAGTCAAATTATGATGTTCACATTATATATGATTCTAGCAACAAAGGGAATATCCAATTATATACATAAAATAAATAATGGACTTGCTCATTAAAAAAAAAAAAACGAAAATTGTGGTTTTAAGATCCTGAAGAAAATATAACAAACTGAATAACTTTTAATAAGACATAATCACAGATTCTGAAAAGATCTTTGTCTACAAATTTTGTGTCTAAAAAAAGTTTTAAGATATATAGATAAGCGAAGTTTTTATAAAATGTGTATGTCTTCTCTGAAGAATTGCTTTTTTATTTTTTAAGTTTTTGGTTTTGTATATCATTGAGGCTATATTCTGAATTTTTCTTTTTAATAAATTTGAGTGAGAGATTTAATTCCTACTCACTATTTATATATACAAAATCAATTTAGTCACGTACTCATATATATATATATATATATATATACACATTATATCTATCGCGGGTAAAAGAGCTAGATATCTTCCTTTTAATCACACCCATATATGTATACCACCCTCCAGTTGGAGCACTAAAACAGATTTTAAGGTGAGTGATATCCAGTAACCACACAAACAAAAAGACCAAGAAAAGAAAAATTAGTGCCAACAAAAAGAAAATTCCACGACATAAAACATTCGTTTTCCTTTTTGAAATGATGATGGTATATATTACCTCTCTTTTGCCACTAAATGGAATAATATTAATATGTAAAATAATTAATTTTTTGAAATTAAAAATCAACGAATTTAAATTCTAAAATCATAGGTGAGTTTATTGTTACAATTAGGTTATATATATAATCACCAATGCATTTATATTGTGGGCATATAACACCCAACCAATATTTGTAGTGTAAGCGTTTTACTTGTATATATGAATATAATATATTCTCATGCAAATGATAATGCATTATATATATATATATGCACTGTGCACTTTACCATCGCATCGATATATATTTACAGCTTGTAAAACTTCCACTTTTAATTGCATTAACTGTCCTGACTCGGCACTTAAAATTCTTACCACCCTTTTTGTTTTTGATATATTAATTTGTCAATTGCAAGTCAATATCTTATTGATGGTGTTGGGTGAATCATCTCAACCATCACTCTATTTAACGTCTCCCACACTCTCCACTAAAGTTAATTATACATTCTCTTATTTATTCATTTATGTCGGTAAGAACATCAATTGTTTTTCCTATATCTCCTATTCTAAATTTATTCTTACATAAAAGACTTTATCTACACGTGTAAAAGAAAATTTGCTTACGTTCAAAAAAAAAAAAAACCAAAAACAAGGAAAAGGCTTTTCTTTTTTCGTTAGTGGTCTAGAAGGGGGAAAAAAAAAAAAGAAGTAGATATAATTGTGAATAGATATCTAAACATATCTATAATTGAACTTTTTCAAATTAGTGGAGCATAATTAATAATTTAATTAGTGGACGTTAGGATACCAAGTTGAGCTATGCCTGTTTTGCGTACATCTAACGTGGTTAATGAAAAGAAGCCATACAAGAAGAACCGGAGCCAGTTGCAATTAAATAGTTCACTACACAATTTGTCCCTGCAAAATTGCTCAAGTTGCCCGGCATTTGTTTCATTTATTGTATCATCAAATTAATATACTGTTCATAAACAGAGTCACCCATAACTAAATGAGCGTTTTCATCTTTAGTAAACTTTTCTCTCTTTTTTTTTTCTTTTTAATTTCACTTTTAAAACTTTACATTTTACTTAGTTTGTCTCCCTTAAAAGTTTCTTTTGCTAAAGCCTTAATTAAAGGTGTTATTTTTATACAAGTCCCTTACATTGAAATAATAGACTTGTTTCGTGGTTGTGTTACTTATATATAAGTTGAATATCATCTCCAATATAAGCTAGCTTTTAGGGATGAAAGAGATCCAAACTCATTTATCTTATTATATCTATATGACAGGTTGTGTAAGATAGGGTATTTAAAATTGAATTTGTCCCATATTATCAAATTATTGAAAGGTGCTAATATGCACTAATAATCAAGATGAATTTAGACACAAAAAAAGATAATTAATAATCTTACTATGTAGTACATAACAAGTATTACTATCTACTACATAACATACAAGCAATATCAAGTTCAAGAATTGAATATATATATATATATATATATTTGTCATCTATCATTATAGTTCGAAAGCACTTTTACAGTATCTTTCATCTAAGTTCAATACCCATCATATGGTAACTTTATTTAGTTTTTTTAAATATTATTTAGTTTTTATTTTACTTTATTTATCTATATGCAAAGCGTGTACTGTCTAACTAGCTGTATACAAATACTTTCGGAGGAAAAAAAAAACTAGTTGTAAATAAACTATAATGCAACATTATCAGGGACTAAAAAGCATGTAACGCGTTTGGTGGGGCCCAAATCCAAACGAAGGAAACAAACCGAACGAACTGCACAAAACGGCATGCGAATCCCGACTGAAGGACTCCTTTTGGGTTGAAGTGTTTTCATACTATATCATATGATCTGATTTTTTATTTTATTTTTTGCCACTAATGCGTCTACGGTTCTTTCTTGTGCAATCCGCCAGTCCCGCCAATTGACAAGTTTCTGTTGTTCACCGGTTTTTATCCCCTTTTGTCTGTTTCTATTCTACCACTTTCTCAATCCCACACGGTAAATACTATTTATTTTCACATTTAAAAACTCACCTTTTCCGTAAAACGAGATGGGGAACAATATATATATATATATTATGAAAAATATATTGAACTGTAAACATATAAACATAATAATTCTATGGCTTTACTATCCATCAAAATTAAAACAATGTGCTCAATAAATTTGCCTCTACTAGAACTTAGAAAAAAGTAATTCTTTGATAGGATATATATATATATATATATCGAAAGTACCTCAATCTTGTATAAAAGGGATTTCTACTAATATCTTATTATATTTTGGAAATATAGCCCTAATATAATAAATCTTCTACCTCAATTAAAAAACACTATAGAAAATGAAACATAAATAACACTAAGTGTATGTCTGGAATACTGGTTTTGATCGAAATTTTACCTATTTAACTTCAAAACTTTTAAATATACATTTTATTTTTTATTTTTTTAAATTTTCATAGAATTCAAATCTCAAAAAGTTTGAAATTAAATGATTTTTATATCTAATTGCATACAATGATAAAAAAAAAATCTATATTGCATACATTTTTTAAATACATTTTACATTTTTACAGTATTCCTTATATCACATTTTATTTATTTTTTAAAAGGTATCACATTTCATCTTTAACTCACATTTTAGTCAAAGTATATATTTGGATTCCAACTTACAGAACTAGAACTCCAAATATGCCTGAGATTTCTTGAGGAAAAAATGTTTGAGATTTCTCCCTTTGCTTATTATATTATTTTTTGAAAGCCTTTACTTATTACATTTAATAGGTTTCTAACTATTTTTTTAATTTGGGAGATAAAAAATTCAAACTTTTAAATTATATAATATAATTAGGCGTAAAATTATGGTGTAATTATTAATTGTCTAATTAAGTACTATAATTTTTATTTTTTTATCTGACTAAATAATATTTCTCTATTTTTCTTTTTTCGTAATCTTTTAATTGGAATTAATATATATATATATATATATATATATATATATATATATTGGGAGGTCAAACCGTAAGAAAGAGGGAGAGTGTGGGGGGGAGAGTTGGTAGTGGTGGTGGTGGTGGAGTGTTATATAAGGTGGGTGTGTGCGCGTGTACAGTTCTAGTGTTACCCAAGCCGGCTGTTTTCTTTTCTTTTTCTTTTTCTTTTTCTTTCTCTCTTCTTCTTCTTCTTCTTCTTCCTTCTTCTTCTTCTCAGCTCTTTTGTTTTGTTTTTGTTTTTTCACTGCCCAATTATCTTACGCAAACTCACCATTTCATTTTCATTTTCATTCTTCTTTTTCTTTTTCATTTTCATTTTTCTTTGCCTTTTATTATTCCTCTCTCTCTCTCTCTCTTCCTCGGTATCGTTGTTGGTATTTGTGGACTTGGATTCGTTTGCTTTGTCCTTCTGACATCTTCTCCTTCTTCTTCTTTCGACTCATCTTCGTGCTATTATAGACTACAAGAATTATTACCCACAAGTTTGGATGCGAATCCTATGACACTCCTCTGAATTTCCGATTCGAATTTCTATGATCTTTCTCTGATTGGGCTCTTCGGATGCAATCTGATTTTCTCTTCTAATCTCTTTCAATTTTTTTTTTAATTTGTAAAAAAAAGAAAAAAGAAATGGGTTGCTTTCCGTGTTTCGATTCGAAGGAGGAGGAAAAACTCAATCCCGTTAAGCAAAGCGATGATCAGAAGCAGAGTCAACAGCCAACGCTCACCTCTAACCTCGCCAAATTGCCTTCTGGTTAGTTACTTTTTACCCACTCTTCTTCTCTATATCTATATCTATATATATTTATTTGGCCTGATCTGATCTGGGTATTTCTAATTGATTCAGAATTGTGAAGAATATGGTGATACTACTTTATTCTTAGTTGTTTGGTTTTGTTTGTAATCAACTGATTTATTGTTCAACAAGGTTTTATGAGTTTCTAGATTTTTTTAGGCTTTTTTACGTAGACCCCACTAGATTTTGACACCCTTCATAAAAGGGTCTTTTTTTTAATTTAATTGTTATTTTTTGTTATGAGATGAGACCTCATGGTGAATTTGATTGCGCCTTTGGCGATCTGGGTGTGCTGAGTTATGGAGTCCAAAATTTTTTCATTGTTTTTGTTGTCTGATGACTAGTTAAACCTGTTAATCTTATGCCTAAGAAGCTTTTCAAAGTCAAAATTGGATTATGCTTGTGTTCATATTGGATTTTCAGATTATAGCTTGATTGAATTTCCTATTTGGAGAATCCCTTGGGGATTATGTTGCTATCTTGATCCCGAATGTCTGGTTGGGAATGACGTTAATTGCTTATGGATCTGCACCCCTTTTTTTTTGGGGTAATGGTGGTGTTTTTTGCAGGAGCTGATAGACTCAGATCAAGGAGCAACGGGGGGTCTAAAAGGGAATTGGTCTTACCAAAGGATGCGCCGGGGGTTCATATTGCTGCGCAAACGTTCACTTTCCGTGAGCTTGCAGCGGCAACAAAGAATTTTAGGCCGGAATGTTTCTTAGGGGAAGGGGGTTTTGGCCGCGTGTACAAGGGGCGGCTTGAGAGCACTGGTCAGGTAAACTCCTTTACTAATGCTTATTTATTTATTTTGGTATGGTGAGTCCAGTCATGTGCAACTGTGGAAGTCATGGATTGCCTGTCCATGATTATTCATTAGATTAACTATTCTGTAGTGTTGTTGTGTGGTGGACTTACCAAATGTTATGAGCATCAGTGCTTTCGTCCTGATTTGGGATCGTTTAACTTTTGATCCTGCACCGTATGCTCTAATTCATTTCCTCTTGAAGGCCATCAGGTTTGTTAGAATCCTAAATAGCAAACGGTGATGCATTGACAACTAAACAGGGAAGTACCATTGGACAATTCAGAAAATTGATTTAAGTTCTGTTTTTTTTTTTTTTTCAAAATGCAAAACTCCAACGCTTATTTAGTGAGTGGAGATGGAAAACAAACATTTTCCAGTATTGTGAGGTCAAAACTTGACATTCAGTGTGGGCAGCTCTTAGTTGATGGCTGACCTCACGGGGAAAAGAGAAACATTAGGCAGAAAATAGAAGCAATGGTAGACTTTCATGATAAGATTCTATAATTAGATTAGAAAATATAAATTTTAAGTTGAAATTCTAACGATTTAAGAAAAAAAACACTGGTACAGGTACTGTTTCAAATAATTAGTCTCTCTTTCTCATAAATTTTAAAAAACAAACAAATAAAAGATCGTGGATGTTCTCCTGAAATGATATAATTTGAAGATTCAGATATGCTGGAGTGAAATGTTAGGATTATGATCGCACTAAAACATTATTGCATCTTCTAATTTCTTTGTAAAGTGATTTGTATTCTGTATACATTTAGATGTTGAATGGCCTGAAGAGTCATGAATGGAGAAGTGTCTCACATGCTTGAGGTGGTTTAAGGTTTTTAATGCTATATGATGGCTTTCACAGGTTGTTGCTGTTAAACAATTAGATAGAAATGGCCTTCAGGGTAATAGAGAATTTCTTGTTGAGGTGCTCATGCTCAGCCTTCTTCATCACCCTAACTTAGTGAATTTGATTGGCTATTGCGCTGATGGCGATCAGCGACTTCTTGTTTATGAGTTTATGCCTTTTGGATCGTTGGAAGATCACCTTCACGGTAACAGATTTTTCTAAATTGTTATTTTTCTCTCATTAGAATTTTACCCTTTTCTAAATCTCTTATGCTGAAGAACTGTAGAGCAATCTTGTTTAACTAGTTTAATAAATTGATTATTCAATAATGGGAAGTGCGGTATTGTTGGAGGAACGTCAAAGATGATATGAATGAATGGCAAAAGGAAAAAATTAGTTTCTGGATGGTTGGATTCTTGAAGATGCATTTATAGCCTCAACTTCAGTCAAACCCATGTCAGTTGAAGATAATGTATAATTGCCAATGCCGTCATAAGGACCGTGGCATGTTTACTATGAGAGGCAGAATGGACAGGGAGATTTTGTTCTGATGCATTTAGATTTAAATAACTGGACAGATGTTTACCACGGTGAATGAGGGTGTAATGCCAAACATGGTAAATGACTATAAACGGCAGATGTTTTTGTCCTTGCATTTGGAAAGATGTTTGTCTACTTTGTAGGTCTCGTAATGTTGTTTTACTTATGTGTAAAATAAATATCTTATACATTTTGTTCGATCTGTTCTGAATGTACGGTAACACGTCCACTATGATTAATTGATTGTACTGCAGATCTTCCACCCGATAAGGAACCACTAGACTGGAATACAAGGATGAAAATAGCAGCCGGTGCTGCCAGAGGGTTGGAATACCTGCATGACAAAGCAAATCCTCCAGTTATTTACAGGGACTTTAAATCGTCGAACATATTACTGGAAGAAGGATTTCACCCAAAGCTTTCTGATTTTGGGCTTGCGAAGCTAGGTCCCGTTGGAGACAAGTCGCATGTGTCAACCAGGGTTATGGGTACTTATGGTTACTGCGCGCCTGAATATGCAATGACGGGACAACTGACGGTAAAGTCTGACGTTTACAGTTTCGGGGTAGTCTTCTTAGAGCTGATTACTGGACGTAAAGCCATTGACAGCACTCGACCCCACGGAGAGCAGAACCTTGTCACATGGGTAAGTCCCTAAATTTTGTATCAAAATTGGGTGATATGACTTTGTAGTTCTGCAATGGTCTGGTGAATGTAGGCTCTATGTTCATGAAATAATTGATTTTTATTGTGATTTTGTTTCTGTGCAGGCACGTCCTTTATTCAATGACCGCCGGAAGTTTTCAAAACTGGCTGATCCACGGTTGCAGGGTCGGTATCCAATGAGGGGACTCTACCAGGCTCTGGCTGTGGCATCAATGTGCATCCAGGAGCAAGCTGCCACCCGTCCTCTCATCGGAGATGTAGTTACCGCTCTCTCATATCTAGCCAATCAGGCATATGACCCGACCACAACTTCAGGGCAGGGCTACAGAGGTTCTGCAGATAAGGATGACAAAAGAATCAGAGATGGCGGGAAGATACTAAGGAACGAGGAAGGTGCTGGCTCTGGTCGTAGATGGGATTTAGAGGGATCGGAGAAGGAGGATTCTCCCAGAGAAACTGCAAGAATGTTAAACAGGGATTTGGATAGGGAACGAGCAGTTGCGGAAGCAAAGATGTGGGGAGAGAATTGGCGAGAAAAAAGACGACAGAATGCGCAAGGAAGTTTCGATGGCACCAATTCATAGTGCTCTAGCGTACAACGCTGCACCTTCTTCCTGCCTTGGCTCCTTTTTCACCTTCTCCCCAGAAGGAGCGCAGAAATTTCAGAATCTGTGCTTGCTTTGTTTGAGAACTGTTATATTCTATAAGTGCTCAGGCTGCTGCTTAAAGTGAGCACAATGACAACAGGGGCTCAATGTGACTGGGTGCCAACGTGGTTTTCTAATTTCAACTCTTTTTTTGTTTTTTGTTTTTCGTTCTTTTAATTTCCATTTTGCTTCCATTACAATCATGAAGTAGAGGAGAATAGAAGATGAAGAAGAAAATGAAGAAGAAGAAGAAGAAGAAGAAACCAGAAAATGAAGAAGAAGCAGAAACTATACTTGAGAGTGTACATTTTCTGCTAGCAGAGAGAGTGTGAGGGAGAGAGAGAAGAGGAATGTTATAACAAAAAGGTGTATTTAAAAATTTTGAGAGTAAAACTGTGTCTGGGGTTTGATGAGATAATGGTTTCTTGTATTGTGTGTCTTTGTAGGACATTTTGCACACTAGATAACACCTGTTACATATATATATATATGTACTTTGTTGTCCTCTTCAAACATCTTTTACAAGTAATGGACATTTTACCTTGTTTCTTTTACTCTCTCCAGGGAATCCCCTTTTTTAACTTACTTTTCTTTACGCTTTCCTATATGCCTTGTTGTGTCTCCCCCCACCACACACACACACACACACACACACACACACCCCCGCGCGCCCCCAAAAAAAAAAAAAAAAGATACCTTGATATTTCCGTCATTTTCTTTTTGTTGAATGGGTAAAAAAAAAATAGAATAGAAACATGAAATAACATGGACAATAGAGGGCTTATATTGTTGGACCATGTGAAACGTAGGTCTTCCGTAAAAGGAAAGGGGATTTCTCCGGTAATACCCGAAAAATGTATTGCAGATAGAGCTATGGTTTTCAATCATCTCTATCTTATCAGAACCTATCTATTATATATTATATTTTTATTTTGGTATGATTTTGAATAGATTTAATGATTAGAACATATACAATCGTTATGAGGTCTAAAATACTCTAAAGAAGAACGCAAGCAGTGGTTCTTGTTTCTTTCTTTCTTTCTTTCTTTATTAGTTTTCCCCTTATTCTTGGAGTTGAACTTAATTGTAGTGCTTTGGAAAACAAGAGAGCTGATCAGTACTAGAGAGGAAGAAAATTGGCCGAAAACCTCTAGTGATATTAATTTTAAAATTTTAAAATCTTACAATTTATTTTCTTTAATTTCATAACAATGTTATTTACTATAATTTCTATAGATAAGAAAATTGAAGCAGAGTTGGAGAGAGATTTTCTTTCTTTTCCTATGGCGTTCGAAATGAAGGAAGGGGAAAAAAAAAAAATCCTTGTTGTTATAGATATATGCAAGAGACAAGAAAAAATAAATAAATAAATAAATAAAAGTGGTGGAATTTTTAACGTGTATACATATTAATTAGACATTTAAAAAATCACTTAATCAGTTGAGGACCCCATCCAACAACTAAAATTACTATACATACTGAAAAAGCAAAATGAAATATAAACGTGAGTCCCACGTATACGTGACGTACTTAAAACAAATAAAAAAAAAAAGGAATTTTTTTTTAATAGCTTTTTGTAAAGCATGGAGCTCCCAGATCCATGCAGGCTGGTGTCTATGGGAATATTTCTGTCCGAGCACTGTTATAAGCCAATAATTGAAGTAAAAAGAGAACTATTAAATAGAAAATATATTTTAAAAAAAAAAAGAAATAATTACACAAAAATCAATTTTTAGAATCTCATTTTAAAATATATTTATTTTTTGATAATATTTCGAAAATATCAATTAAAAAACAATAACTGTTTGTAGTACATATTTTGTCATTTTATTATATTTAATATCATTTTTCTTCATTATGATTCGCATTTTTTTCATTATTTGTTCATCATTATTGTATCTTTATCTTAATGAGTAATTCTTTATTATAGTGATAGCTTATTAGTATAATTAAGGTTTTTATAAACATATTTCTTAAGTATGATTTAAATTTCTTAGAAACCTATTTTTTTAAATATGAATTAGTTTATTTATGAGAATTGTAAAGTTACTGTGATAATTTATTTATTTATTATTCGTATTATTTTAATAATTAGTTTTTAAAGTTTAAATGGGTGATGAAATTGTTTATTTCTTTATTATAATTATTGTATCATTATGATATTTTTTAAATGTGTTATGTTTTTTTTTATGATATTACTATATCTTTATGATATCTTTTTATTTATTGATAATTATTATATCATGAAATTTTCTATAAGATTTTAAAGTATTTCATTTTCTTTACAATATCTATTTAATTTTTATATGTTCATTATGAATTTTATTTTAATGACCAATTATTTATTTTAATTATTATTTTTATGTACATATCATACAATTAATATCAGTTATGGTTCTTTTTTCTTTATAATTAAGTAAGTAAAATGGTCTTTTTCTTTTTCATAAAAGATTTGAATAATTAGTTTTATATTTTTTTAGAGATTTTTTCTTTCCTTTTTTTAATCAATTCTTTATTTGTTTAGTTTTAATTCATGATGAAAGGAAATATACTCTTTATTAGTGTCAATTTAGACATTCATGTAAATAAAAGAAAAAATTGACATTTTTTAAATCATAGTCTTCAATTTAGACATTTACGTAAGCAATCCTAAAAAAAAGGGTTAAAAAAGTTTAGTCCATGGCAGACCTCAAAAAACATGGAAATTGCTTCTAAATCATTATCAAACGGGCCTAAATTACACTATGTTATAGCTATTATCATTTATTTATTTATAGCAATTGTATCATCGATATCTGATAAGTACTATGTAAACTAATAATAGAAACAGTTTTCTTTTCTTTTTCTTTTTCTTTTTTTCCGATTTTTAGATTTTGTTATTTTAGTTGTTGTATTAACTTTTTTAACGATTTAATTAAATGACACAATCAATGATTTATTGACGGGGTAGTGACTACAATAAATATATCGGCAAGACCTAAAATATTACATAATATTTTTCGGCACATAACTAAGTTATCATTCATCTATTACAATATATCTCATTCGTTTAGCAAGAGAGAAAGGGAACTGTTGACAGAAAACTTTAGTTCATTTAATGCTGGTACTTAATATCCATTTGATTGTATAAGATGATTCTTCAAAATAGTCAAATTAGGTAAAAAAAAAAATCTCCAAAAGAATAATAACAATTATAATTATTTAATAAAAAAATGTTATGATGTTTAATTTTGATTATTTTCCCTCAAAAATTATTGTGTACGCTTTCTTTTTTAAAAGGTGATATATATATATATATATATATATGTGTGTAAATATACACGCACTGGTGGAAAAAAATTGACAAACAAGAAATGAGGGAGAAAATAACAAATATACTTACTTTAATAAAGAATCTAAACAACTATTAAGGTATTAAAAAAAAACTTGTTAAGAACTTGGGGAAAATAGTTGGGAAGTGTTTGTTTGGTGTTTTAATTTAACTCCAATTAAACGGTATTTTTTTTGTTAGATTTTTGTATTTTTCTGAAAAGTCAACAAAAATTATCACTAATTTTTAAAAAATCAACAAACTCTAACTTAAAAATTTTAACTCAAATCAGTGATCTACACATAAACTAATATTCTTTCAACTTGTAATTCTTAATTTTGTAGTGGTTATTTGTAAAGTTGGGTCAAATTTATTACTAATTATTAAAAGGACGAGAGACAAAGTAATAGTACCTTTCGTCTTTGTCTCTAAGCCATCGTGTGATTAAAAAATTATTTTTTATTTTTACTTTATTTGTTTTGTTTATCTATGTCACACGTAATACAAATGATACTTATATAAAAAGACAATCAAGAAAAATTATAAGCCCTCGTAGTCCCATACTGCTATATTTCTAATCTGATTTATGAGTGTTCACATTAAAAAGTCACAATGAACGATCCAAAAATCCTTTTAGTGACATATCAGATTGTTATCAATATAATTAAAAAAATCAGTATTTATCGATATAGTAAAAATATAGTTCTTACTTTCCCCGTTTGGTGTTAAGATTTGAACCTTAAAAGTATAACTCAATTTTTGCCTTTTTCTCTCAGTTTTACTATTCACGGTTAATATTCATAATTTTCTAACTCAAACTTTAAAAATCCATAATGTTGTATATACAAGTCCAAATAAGATGATTTTTTTAATTATATAGGATTTTGAGACAAACAAAACAAGCTTCATATTAATATATTTTTTTATGAATACATTTCAAGTTTTTGTACCTGTTTACTCCAGTAATTCAAATGACTCACCAAATATATAATTCAATTCAAATATAAATTCTACAATCCAAATTTTGAACTAAACTCATGCTTACCGTTTGACTCTTAAGTCCTAACCTAAAGTTTTCTTATCAATTTTTGTTTTTTTTCTGAAAAAATAACAAAAATTATAACTAATTTTTAAAAAATCAATCAACTTCAATATAAAAATTTCAATTTAAATCGGTACACCAAACAGTTTAAAGTTTTTTCGAGAAACTTTGTTGAGCTAAAAATGAGCCGCCTGAATACTTTGAAATGAAACTAAAGTTAAAGGCCGTACATTGATTACGTGGCAATGACAAGGCCTGTCCACACTTTCGCATCACAACTTAGCTCGCATTTTGTTCCACTGGAAGATTTTTAATATATCCAACGCATAAAAACAAAACAAAAAAATGAAAATAAAAAAATAAAAAAGAAAAAAAGAAAAAAATTGTGATGCAAAAGTTACTTACGCAAGTCCAAAATGATTGCCTCTACATCTCTCTAATGGAAAACTTGTATTTGGTACTGAATTTCTCGTGCTGTCTTCTGTTTGGCTGGCAGAAGCTGATCAGGATTCTTCCAAAAAGTGCAAGATCATATAGTTTAAGAATTTAGCATGCAATATTGCTTTTGGTCTTCTGGAATTAAATACTGGAAAAGTGGAAGATTTGCGTGTGTGTATTTACATATATATATATATATATATATATGATCAGCTCGCAAAACGGCATGAAAATTAATAATTAATGCAATTTTGTGAACAAGCTTGCATTTATTTTTTTAGTAATCAACAACTGCTGCAAAAAAAGTGAAGGAAAAAAAAAAAAAAGAAAAATATCGACGAGATCAGAAGAGCTGATTACAGGGTACTTTTTTTGTTCTTGTTTTTGTTTTTTTTTTTTTTTTGTTTTTGGTCTTATAAATAATATGATGAGTGTGACACGTTTATAATGATGGAGCATTTATACTGCAGCTTCATTAGGGTGGAGATCACCCAAAGCAACTTCCATGGTTTTCTGATCTTGTTCTTGTTCTTGTTCTTGATCATGATCATGATGAAGATCATCAATATGTTCCTTTGGGTCCTTATGTAAATCGTCACCGGTTTTGATAGCATCCATGGAATGAACTTGATCCGAAGTGGCTAGTGTGCTCAGCACCACAACGTTCTTCACTTGTTCCGGAAGCTTCTCCTCATCATCATCCATTACTGTAATTTTGCAGTCTCTGTAGATTGCATACAGAACCATCTGGAGGAGCCCCAAGACGAATCCCAATACGTTTGGAACCTATATATACATGCATTTGAAAATATACAAGAATTAGGTTAATTAGTGGAAAATAATAGGGAGATGATTAGAAAAATATATTGGGGTTATTTGATTATTAATTTGCTTATTATACTTACAGCTATGCATATGTCCTTAAGGAGTAGACCATAAGCAAACCACATTATGGCACTCAACGTTAGGAAAAATGATAAGGTGAATGGCATAAATTCTACACTTCTCATTCGAATGACCTGTACCTGAAATATAAGGAATATGATAAAATTATTAAGCAAAATCAAGGACATGACATGCGAAAATATGTATGGCACATTTAGTTTAGCGATAAATGTAAATGATCTGCTTTTAATCATGATTAGATTTACGGTTATTCAGATCACTCTACCAAAAGTTTAATCAACAAAAAAAAAATTTTTGACTGAAAAATAATTGATTTTTTAATGAAAATTAAAATAGAATTTAATTATTTGTGACATGAAAGCATAAATACACATATATATATGTGCTCACCACAATGCTCAAGGGTGCTGCAAAAACACTGACAGAAATGGCAACACATATCCACCCAAGAGCTTGGACTCTATACGGATGTCTGACAGCGAATTGTGTAACAAGACAGATCAAAGAAAACATCCCAATGTTCATTAGGGCAAACAGCTTGATGGTCAATTTCTGCAACCAACAATTTGAACATTATATTGGATCAGTATATATAGTTAGTTTGATAGTAATTTCACATTAATTTCATAAGCACACCACATGGTGTAAAGACAAATATATATATATGTGTGTGTGTGTGTGTGTGTGTGTATGGCGTACCCTGGCATGGGTTGGTGCATAGAAAATGAACATGGTGATGTAGATCATCTCAATGACACATCCGAAAGAGTTAATGGTGATGAGAAGCATAGCATCTGACTTGAGTAAGGCGTAGTACAACCACAGCATAGAACTAAATAATGCTACCAAATATGGCAGCGAGTGGAATC
Source organism: Ficus hispida (assembly GCA_025413025.1). Taxonomy (NCBI): domain Eukaryota; kingdom Viridiplantae; phylum Streptophyta; class Magnoliopsida; order Rosales; family Moraceae; genus Ficus; species Ficus hispida. The sequence continues at coordinate 645,587 of CM046371.1, read as the reverse complement.
CTTCCGTAGATTTCTTTCTATACACTCGATAAAATGTTGCTCTGAGATTTAAAAAAGAAAAAACAAATATAATTTCATCAGAGACAATGCAACGTGCATAATCTTATTATTTAAATAATATAAAATGACTTATTTCTTGGATTGGTAAACAAAAAAAAAAAAAACAAAACAAAACAAAACAAAAACAAAAAGAAACATAGAACACTTACACAGGGGCTAAGTACACGAGGACGGAAATTATGTTGCCTGCCAACAAAAGAGATTAACAGTGTAATTAATTAGTTGATTAATTAATTATCTATTAACAAAATGTAAAATGACATAAAGGTAAATTGATTAGCTCTATTATTGTGAATAAGGTTGAGATCAAATCATTGAGTAATTGTTGTTACACATATAAAGTAGTTGCTAACATGTAATAGGTTGCTTGTAATGATTAATCATAACCAATCAAGTAGTCGTGCAAAAAAACAAACAAAAGACATATTAATAGAGGTGTAGGAAAAGTATTAGTAGCTAGGAATTGCACTAAACTCAGAAATGAAGCTGGTGAAACTTATCATCTCTTTCATGTAGACATGGCACATATATGTACATATACACTACATATCGCATATGAGCTATAATTATAACGAAAAATAATATATACTCAGCCATTGTCGAGAGAAAAAAGAAGATAATAAGACACCAAAATGTACAAGGCTAAGTAAGTTTTTAAAAAAATAATAATAATAAGTGAGATAATATGAGAAGAATACGACATATATACATAACAAATATAGGAGAACCGAAGAAACACTCAAACAAGTTGACATGAGAATCACACAAAAAAACTGAAAAATCACACATGCATCATGTTTGTCGTGCCAACTAATTGGAGTACTAGTGATGGCCGTCGACACTACTGAATCTTTAGCGGTCGGTAGCCTTAGAAAACTTCGGTCCGATTTCTCAAACAATTAGGAAAGAAAAGGGAGATCATGATCAAAGAGAATATCAGTTTTGCACAAGGGTGATAGGTTTAAGAAGAAGAAGGAATACCTAGGATTCCAAAGGTAAATATCCAAGGATGCTGAATGTTCAAGATAGCCATGATCTCTCTCTCTCTCTCTCTCTCTCTCTCTCTCTCTCTCTCCCCCTAATAAATGAAATGCACAATAATGACTCTTTCTTGTACTTCTCTATGGAGATGAACCCAGGCAAAAAAAAGAAAAGTAGGTTCTCAGCTGGTGAAAAACCCTAGCTCTCTCTAATCTAAAAGCCCCCTAGCTAGCTCAAGTTGTCATGCAAAAAATGGAATGCCAAAATTGAGGATGGTTAACATTTAGGTCTAAGCAACCTCTCTTATATACACACACATTCACATGGGCCAAATATTAGGGAATGGAAATTAAAAATTAAAAATTAAAAACAAAAACATAAAAATAAGAAATAAGAAATAAGCAATAAAGATTTTAAGATTAAGGCAGTGTGCAAATTGAGCTCATTCTAATTGCATGACAGGTGGAGCATTGTTAGGTAGAGTGCTATAAATTCATTCACCTAATCAATATTCCAAGCCTCACGTGCCACCCTAGTCGCGTGTGTTAAATCCCTGACTAAATGTCCAAAAGGTACAAAAGAGAAGAGAGACGGAGACTCAACCATCCACAATTTGAAAGTTGAAACTCACTTGTGTTGTGATCCAAACTGTCTTTCTAGGTTATCTAATTAGGTCATTCATACTAGTGCTAGTCGGTCGTGATCGTCGGCTCTAATCAAAATCATAATGAGTTGAAAAACTAACGAAATCCAATGAGAATCTTCCGTTTAGTCGGTGAAATATTTTTTTTTTCTTACCCTACCAAAGAAAATTTTCTACTCTTGTTACGCCTTTTGTATTGTTATAATTTGTCATGTTATGGTGGTACATTGATGTTGTAGGACCGATATGGGACTAATAATGGTGGAATGCCTGAGTAGTATCTATATACATTTGGTCATATTGTAATTCAAACTAGGGTGTATGAGGCCACGCGCCTCTTTAGAAAGCGTGATACAGTTCTTTTTTTTTTTTTTTTTTTTAGTTAAGAAAGAACTAAAATTGATGGAACACAGATGTGCTAATTTACAGTATTCACTCTAATAATATGCTCAAATAGCATATAATACCCCCAAAGGCCAAAAAAAGGTGTCTAATTAGTTTTTATCATATCAATAGAGAGCTCAATTCACGTAACCTTTAGAAAGCTAAAGACTGTAAACCGTTCGATTCTCTTTTCATGTGATCAAACTCAGCCCTAAACCAAACACGTCTCTCCGCGTCATCTCTCTCTCTCTGTTTTTTTTTTTTTCAATATTCAGTTCTTCCTCTTTTGTTTGCTAGTGATTCCACTGCTCATGAAATTAATAGGGGTTTCTGTCGTGTGGCAGAGGGAAATCCCCCTTTTTTTTTCCTTCTTCTTAAAAAGCCCTTTTTGTTGTTGTAATAATATTTGTCCATCTCTTTCAACGGTTATAACTCTTTTGGTTCGAAACATAAAAATAAGAGGATCGAACCATTTTCTTTCTTTCTTTCTTTTTTTTTGGAAATCTGATAGATAGAGCAAAGGACACAAAATATCCAAGGATTATGTATGTGTTTCACAAAACGATAATAGGGGGTTGTTATTGATTTTTGTTCGTATTGATTGTTTGTTTCGTTTTGGGGACTGCTAGGTGTGGATTCCGGGAAGCCTTGGAAATTCATTGATTTTTAATTTCTTTTTTCGCAAACAAACTCATATGCATTCATACACATATATAAATAAATATAAATGTTTAAATTGGATATCAGAGTGTTAATTATTTGTTTTCTTTTCGTAGGTAGGGAATAGAGATTGATTTAATTAGTACTAATATCATTCCCTTAAAAGGACAGATGCGGGTGAAATTTGTTTGCTTTTCAGATGTATCTCCTCAATGATTTGGGAGGACTATATATGAAGCCATGACACATATATTGCAATACAATAATTCAATGACTTGGACCCGTTTATTTATTTACTTATCCAATAACTATACAATGCCACACTAATTAATATATATCTTTATCAATATTCAATCATGACATTGTCAATGTTTAAATTACGTACCAAGCAAAAATAATAATAATAAAAAATTTTAAGTGACGAAAATCATTAAACTTAAAAGAAACTAACCCCTCTTTAATAATAATTTTAAAGTTTTCTTCTTCTTTTTTTTTTTTTTTTTTTTTGATAATATAGTAAAAAGGAGATCATCAGTGGTGTCGACTTATGCCAACACAAAATCGGCGTACTTTTAATCATAGCAAGACTCAAATTTATAGCCTGGCACAAGCGAAGATAAAATATTATTTGCCACCACTACAGGTGGGTATTTAAGTTGGCTTTTAATACACTGGCCATAATTCAGCAGCAGCAAATTCAACTCTTTTGGTCCGTCTACATAATAAAGAAAAGGACAAAATGACTAAACTGACTCTGTAAAAAAAGGGAGATATATGCACATGCATGATTGCTTATTAATCGATAGAGAATATTTGATTTTATGTAAAAAGCCAAACCCACATGTTTACTGGCTTTTACCCTTGTAACATGTGTGTGTGTGTGTGTGTGTGCGCACTCGATCAACATTGAGCATTCCAACATCCAGCCAGGCTCCAATTATTTTTGTCTACATTATAGTAGAAGAATAGGACGCAAAAATATTGAAATCATTAAAGAAAATAGGAAAGGGAGGAAAAAAAAGAAAAAGAAAAAGAGGGAAGCACATAAATGCAAGCAGATACAACAAAAACATGATTTGAAATGTTGCCACGATTTTCTGCTCCCCGATTGCAAGTGTTATAATATATGCAAATATATATATATATATATATATATATGGATGAGTCCCCATCACCAATTTGATTTACTAAAGTTACAAATTAAGATCACGTGGAATTAATTAATTATAATATCACTTGCAGTTAGGTGGCAATAACAATGTTTTAATTTTTTGGCTTTAATTTTTTAAAAAAATTTTAAGCATGCTTTTATCATTAAGATTTAGATGGTAGAATTTGGATTTGAATTGATTATACATTTATCGAGGTGTTTAAATTATTAGAGTTAAAAATTATAAAAACTTAAAATGTATTTAAAAAAAAATCAATATAGAGCTTGCTTAATTCATATCAAAATTCTATATAATTTTTAAAAATTATATCTTTTAAACTTATTTACGTAAAATTATAAACTTTAAAATTTAAGTTATTAAATTATATAAATAATAAAAATAAGGAAAAAAATAAAAATAAAATTATAATTTTAAAATTTAAATTATACATCCAAACATCCCCTCACAATTAATAACAACATTAATTTTAGGCACTAAACTCATTAGTTTTATCCATATATAGTTCTCTGCATTATGACCGCAGGTACTTGTGGCCGAGATCAATCTATCAATGGAGTTCTATTGGCTAGTACCAATCGAAGATCAGACCATCATGACCCGTACTAGCAAAAGAATTAATATAGCCAGGGCAGCAAAAGCAACAATATATAAAATACGAATATTTTTCTTTAAAAAAAAAAAAAAAAGATCTGGCTGGATTCTTCTTCTTTTCTTTTTTTTTTTTTTTTTTCCATCATCAATCAAAGAAGCTGATAATAATTCATGAATATGTGGGAAGGGGAATTGACGGATTTTGAATAATATTATAATATGTGGGGTTGCATCCATCTCCTATAATTGAATTTTGGGGGAGACCCCATCTCATATTGAGACTACACTCAAGATCACAAAGAGGATAGGAGAAGAGGGTGAAGAGTTTATCACTTTTAAATTTGAATATGTGGTTGTGACATTGTCCACTTCCTGAATATATATATATATATATATATATATACACATTCATTTCATTCTTTGATTGAGTTGAGCCACTTTCCATAGCCACATTAGGGCAACTATATTGTAAGTTAAACCTCATAAATTGATGATGAATTTAAGGAATGAGAAGAAGCCCACGCAATTCTTACATGTACATATTGATTGCATGTGCAAAAGTTAATTATTGGTGTTGTCAATCCAAGAGTTTTGGAGCAACAACTTAGAATAAGCTACTGTTTAATTAATTTTTTTTGCGGCTTTTTAGGATTTTGACATGTGGACTTGTATTCTTCATTGGAATTTGGCAATTATATGGATAGGGAAGATGGAACTCATTTTGAACATTAATTGCTTTGATATAATTACGTCCAAGAAGGAGCTACTCAAATATATATATATATATATATATATATATATCAACCTGATTTTGATGTTAGGTGTCTAGGTTTCACCCACATTACGCGCATGCCACATGACATACTTTCTATGGCTTAAACATAAAGCTAATTAAGCTAGATTGGAAGAGAATACACCACTAATGGTGTGTGTGTGTGTATTTAGAATACCACTAATAGTATATTTGGAAACACTTTAGTGGCAAATCATCTCTAACTAGTCTTACTTAATCATCCAATTTCCGTCTAAACTATGCTAATCTAACTTTAATTATTGGTATTATATTGTTTTCAAGGTCGGATATTGATCTTGTCGGAGAATGCTTGAATTTATGGGCCTACATGGTTTAAGTCTAGAAGAAATTACTAAATCATTTATTGGGCGCAAGTTATAAATTGGTAAGAGTTTAAGAATCTGATTTGAACACCTTCCAATGGTAATTCTATTTATATAGCTAAAAACTCTCATATCTAGATTTGAATACTTTATCTTTCTTTTATGAAATTCAAATTTTAAAAGTTCATAACTTTTTTCTTTCAAGTCAAAATAAGATAATTATTCTTATTTCTAAATGCTTATAACAATGAGAAAAATAAAACGAAATCCATATTTTTTTTAAACAAATTTTAGTTTTTACATTATTCCCTGTATCGTAACTCATTTTTAATTTACACTTTAACCAAACACATATTTTAATTTTAACCTATAAAATTCCAACACTAACCATTATTCCAAATGAGCCATTTGTTTGGATCACTTATTCAACTTGGTATTTAATTCAAATGCAATACTTGTATACAAATATAGATTTGGTTACACAACCGTTAGAGAATATTTCATTATTTCACACTATTTGACTCAAGTATAAATCTCAATTTTTCACTTTTTGAAATCTATATCAAATTTATTTTTCTATAATCACATTATACAAATGTTATTATATTTAACAAAAACTATTCAAATATTCATTTTTCTAAAACATAATTTAAATTTTATATTTAAATATAAACATTCACGTTAAATGAGTATTATAATATAACAGGAGATCCAACCGAATGCTGACATGCACGGTGCAGTTAAAAAGATTCTTTTATATTTTCTTTATTTCTTTTTTAACGGATGACCCCACTTGATCTGTTCCTGTACCTTTTCTTTTCTTTTCTTTTTTTTTTTTTTTTTAAGCTAAAGCTGTCCTGCCTATTTCAGTACTCTTTTTCCTATATTTTCTCTCGTATTAATCAATTTGAAAAACTTTTTTTTTTTTCATTTTGCTTTTTTTTTTCTTTTTTTCTAATGAAAAGTTGCTTTTTGTTACGTAACCTGATACGCTAACCTTACGTGCTCTCTCTCTCTCTCTCTCTACTCTTCTCTTTGTTTCTTTAGTTTAAACGAGTTTAATACCCATATAATACACGAAAAGGAAGAAAAAAATAAATAAAAAAATTGAGTATTATATGATAAAAATATTATTAAGATAAATTTATAATTATAATAAATTTAATTCTTCTCAAAATCTCTCTAGATGCAAAATCAAAATGACAATAGTATAACAATAATAAAAACGAAAATAAAAGCAAAAAAGAAAAAAATTTCTATAGTTATATTCATTTAAAGAAAAAAATAAAGCAGAAAGCAAAAAAAGAACAAAAATCATTAAACTCAAAAGAATCGGGAAAAACTAACCCTAACAAAAACATTATAACAAAATAAAATATATATCTCATCTTCTTCTTTTTTTACTGTTTAAAAAAAATAAAAAAATTTATCAGGTTATATACATGCAAAAACTTTAAAAATGATTTTTAAAATATAAAACAAAAACAAACAAAAACGAAAAAAAAACTTGCATGCATAATCCTTAAAAAAAATGTCTTTAAAAAATAGAACAAAAGACACAAAAAAAAATTTCAAAATAAAGATAAAAAATTTAAAGTAAAAAATCGTTTAAAAAGAAAAAAAAAAGGTAAAGTGAGCAAAAACATAATACAACAATAGATCAGAATCTAATGTCTAAAATTTAGCGTAAAAAATACAAAAATAATATTAAAAAAAACAAACTCTAAATAGAGGTAAAACCGACAACACACTATAGGAAAAAGAAAATGAACTACAAAAGAGGCGTGAAACAGTAATTATACCGTGTGGGTAGCCGTCAATTTCTACATAATAGTGGTAAAAATGTCAACTCACTGTAGATGAAGGGAAACCAACTAAATCAGAGGGGCAAAAAAGTCTACGCACTGTAGACAAAACAGTAAAATATGTGAGGACAAAACTATCCTTCCACTATAGATAAGCCAAAAGCAGCACATAGGATAAGGGTAAAATTGACAATTTAATGTAGAAAAAGTAGCTACTGTGCATTACTGAAGGGAAAAAATGTACAGTAAAAGCAACAAAAATTAAAAAAAAAAAAACAAAAATCATTGTTTATTAAACAGTGAAATATTGCATACTTGTACTGTAGCAAAGCAGCAAAAGTTTTTTAAAAAAAAAAAACTACTCAATGAACAGTACAACAAAGTAGAAAAGTAAAAAAAGAAAACCGTAGCAAAGCAGCAAAAGAAAAAAAATACTATTCACTGTACAGTAAAAGGTAACACTCCTTTAGTATATTAAGTAATTTGGTTTGTCCGTTACAAATAAAAATTTTAAGTTAAAATTTACTGATTTTTAAAAAATTAGTTATAATTTTTATTAACTAAAAATAAATAAAAATTAAGATGAAAAAGTATAATTTAGTGTGAGTTAAACTTAAATGTCAATCAATGCCTTATTCTTTTTCACGATTTCTGTCCTTTATGATACTTCAATTAGAAACACCAATCACATACTCATTCTTAAAATGTTGAATTTTATTATTTAAAATGATAAAGTTATTTCATTTTAAAAATAAAATAGTGTTTGGATGTGTTAAAAAAAATTTAGAATTGAAAAAGATTCGGAAATGATGTTTAAATAGTAAATTGAAAAGTCATCTCTATTTTAAAATGAGGTGAGATTTTTTTAAGAGAAAAGAAGAGGTTTGATGGTGTTTGGGTGTCTAAAAAATATTCTTCTTGAAAATGTGAGAGATTCTAAAATTATGTTTAAATAGTAAATTGAACAGTTATCTCCTTTTTAAAATGAGATAAGAATTTTTTAAAGAGGTGGGAGATTAAGAAGGGTTGTCAAACGTCTTCTTATGCTCATTTTGAAAATTAGTTTGCCATCCAAACAGGTCATAGCAGGGTATTTGGTTGGTTTACTCCAACTAAATAATTTCAATTATTTTTTGTCTTTTTCGTTAAAAATAAATTCAGTTTTACTATTTATATCTTCAACTCAAACTTTAAAAATCCATAACCTTATTATTTTAAGTGTACATAAGATGATTTTTGAAAAAAATTATATAGAATTTTGAGATGAAAAAAATAATATTCATATTAATTTTTTTTCAAATACATTTCAACTTTTAATAATTTTTAATTTAAAACAGTTCATTTTCAACCAAACGCATAATTCTAAAACTCAACTCAACTTAACTCCAATCAAAATAATTCTAATAGTCTTCAACTTAAATTAACCAAACAAACAGACTCTAAAATTAATATATATGTATATTTTAACAAAGTCTTTCAAACATAAATTTCTCCTAAAAGAAAATATGTGTAAATCCTATGTGTAAAGAAATTCCCTTTAAAAAAAAAAAAGCCATCTTAAAAGAAAATTGAGAGTTAATAATCTCTAAAAAAGAAATGATGATAAAATTATGACGGATGATGACAACATGATGACCCAAAAAATAAAAGTTTTATTTGGAGTCTTCGTGTTACGATTTCAATTTATACATCATGCATATGTCAATTTGAGCATGTATTTAATAAGGGACTTTTTGAGCCCTTGATTTTTTACCTGATAAAGATTTAGGAACAAGATCCTTTGCTATCTTCCCATGGTCTAATTATATACTTCTAACTAGATGAAGGGTGTAAAAACATATCTCTTTTTAAATTTGTCTAAAGAAAAATAATTATAAAATTACCTAACTCAATTTTTAGTATAAAAAAGTTTTTAGATATCATAAAAAAACAAATGCTTAAGCAGTCCCAAAGGGTTCTATGGTGTAGTGGTTAGCACTCTGGACTTTGAATCCAGCGACCTGGGTTCGACTCCCGGTAGGACCTCTAATCTTTCTTTTCTTTCTTTTTTATTTTTGAGTGGACTTTATTTCTTTATGATATGCTTAGATGAACCAATTCAATAATTATTAGAGTAATTGACCTAAATGGTTTCTTAACTCTTAAAAATATGATGATTTAATCTTTTTTTTTTATTTTAGCCGAAACAATCCTAAATTCTTTAAATATTGATAATTATAATCATTTTCGTTCAAATCTATTAAATTTCTAATGGAATAGGCTATGTGCAATGCATATGATCTAATTTATAAAAATATTTTAGTAATCTAACAATATATTTAATTTTAAAAAAACTCATAAACAACAAAAAATCCTACTCTTTTAACCTCCTCTCTCTCCCTTCCCTTCATCTCTCGTCGTCCCAAAACCGATGTTTTCCCAGCCTCTCTCTCGAAGCTTCTGGCGAACACTGCGGGGCGTGAGGGGAAGGGCGGTGGGGTTCGCATAGGCGTAGGCACTGATGACTGAATCGGTATATGTGAGGGGTGATGGCAATAACGTTGTCACTGACGGACTAGTCGAGGAGCCCTGGATATGCCTTGCGGACGCAGATTGCAAAGCTCTTCACCCCTAAGAGGTCCCACACCGCTAAGGGCTTCTCCACCATGCCCAACCACTATTTTGCCTCCTCACTTGCGATGTTTCTCATGCCCAGTCAAAAGCATGTTTATTTCTCCTCTCTAGTTTTGTTTCTGGGGTCTGGGTTTGAGTCCAAGGTGGTGAAGGAAGGGTGGGTAGGTTTGAGTTTAGTGATGAGGGGGCATGGGTTTGAGTTTTGCGGTTCATGGGGGGGAGGCTTGGCTTAGTGGGGGGGGGGGGGGGGGGTACAGATTTGTGGTGAGTGTGTTACGGGGCTAGCCCATATATAGGTTTTTCAGAGGATGGTGGGTGGGTGGATTCCAGCTCTCCAACAGAGGCGACGACGGGGGGCCTTCGAGCTCGTCAACAGAGGTGCTGGGCAGGGGAGGGCTGGGCTTGCCAATGCCCGGATCCCTTTTGGGGGGGGGGGGGGGGGTTTGTTCCATCTTCGTTTGTGTGTGGCGGGGGGACGACACGGGTCGGGGGGGCTGGGCTGGTGACAAAAGAGACGGTGGGGTGGGGGGCTAGGTTTTAGTCAGCTCTCTCTCCCTTCTAATTTTTTTAAATGTATAATGGGTATTATTTTTACAAAAAAAAAAAAAAAAAGAAGGTATTTTCATTTTTTAATAGTTAATCTAACTCATGTGATAGATTACGTGATCTTTTTCCGTTAGAAACTTAACGGAATTGAACAGAAATGACTAGATTGTCATCATTTAGTGAGTTTAGGGTCGTCTCAGCAAAAATTAAAAAAACATGTACCAAATGGTTACCTCTTCAATAGTTTATGGACTATTTAGGCCAATTACTCTAATTATTAATGAATTTTAGGATTCGTTTAGCATTTCAGTTTAATTTTTATTAAATTATACTTTTTTATCTCAGTTTTTATCTTTTTTTTAAAAGTTAACAAAATTTATAATTAGTTTTTGAAAAATCAACCAACTCCCAATTAAAAATGTCATCTCCAACCTGCGAACGAAATACAAACCAAATGCAAGCTTAATGTAATATTCATTTGGTTAATCAATTACCTGAAATGAATTTATTTAAATGTTTTGTTATTTTACAACAATTCAACTCAAAATTAAATCTTTCCAAATTTTCACTTTTTAAAAATCTATTTTACATTTATTTTTCTACCTTTACACTATTCAAAATGGTACATTTAACAAAAATTATCCAAGCACATATTTAGAGGTCATTTGGTGGGTCCACTTCAGTTGAAGTTTTAGAGTTAGAATTGAGTTAAGTTTTGAAATTATTAGTCTGGTTGAAAATATGCTGTTTAGACTAAAAAAACGTAAAAGACTTGAAATGTGTTCGAAATAAAAATATCAATATGAATTTTGTTTCGTTACTTTTAAAATTTTATGTCATTTCTAAAATATATATATATTATTTCAAATTGAAATAATAGAATTATAAACCTTTAAAGTTAGAGTTTTAAGTTACAGTTAAAGATATAAGTTATGTCAAATTGAATTTACTTTTAAATAAAAAGGCAAAAAAATAATTAAAATTGTTTGATTGGTTACTCCAATCAAACACGTGCTTAATTAGGTTTAAACTCAAAAATACAATTTGAATGAAATTTGTGCAATCTATAATACAATCGGACCATAAATTAATTTCTCCACTATTGTATTTTGTCTATTATTGTCTCTCTTTAGCTCCTCTTTGTTTTATTTGTTTTCCGTTTTTTACCCCCACAAGAAATTTTCTTTACATTCTTTGTCTTCATTATTTATTTAATTCCGGTCCTACTGAGCCAAGAAAAAAAAAAAAAAAAAAAAAAAAAAAAAAAAAAAAAAAAACTCAGGTCATAATTTTCCTCCCCTTCCCTTGGTCTTCTTCCGAAATACCAATCTCTGCCAAAAATGGAAAAATTCAAAACCCTAGAAATTGACCAGAAGAACCCAAACTCATCGGTCTTTCACCTCCACCTGAACCGCCCCTCCCAGCGCAACGCTCTTTCGCCGGACTTCTTCTCCGAGTTCCCCAGAGCCCTCGCGTCGCTTGACCAAAACCCTAGCGCCAGGGTCGTCGTCCTCTCCGGTGCCGGCGACCACTTCTGCGCCGGCATCGACCTCAAGTCCATGAACGCCATCTCCGATCGGGCTCTCTCATCCGGCGACCGCGGCCGCTCCGGCGAGTGGCTCCGCCGCCACATCAAGGGCCTCCAGGACGCCGTGACGGCGATCGAGCGGTGCCGGAAGCCCGTGATCGCGGGGATCCATGGCGCATGCATCGGCGGCGGAGTCGACATCATCACCGCCTGCGACATAAGGTTTTGCACGAAGGAGGCGTTCTTCTCTGTGAAGGAGATTGATCTGGCCATCACCGCCGACCTCGGGACCCTCCAGAGGTTGCCGAGCATCGTCGGGTTCGGGAACGCCATGGAATTGGCGTTAACGGGTCGGAGGTTCTCGGGCATCGAGGCGAAGCAGATGGGTCTGGTCTCTAGAGTCTTCGAATCCAAGAAAGACATGGATGACGGTGTCCGAATCGTCGCCGAGGGTAATTTCGTCTTTTCATCCATTTTCTTTATCTTTTATTTTTTTAAGGGTCTTAAATTTTTTTTTTGAAATATTAAAAATATTTTTTTTCTAATAAAAGCTCAGGAAAAATAATTTTTAAAAAAGTTAGCTAATAAAGCCACGTGCTTTTTGGATGGGCAATTGGCAAGTGGAGCAGCCCTGAAGTCGTTATCTATCTTTCTTTTCCTTTTTTTTTTTTTTTTTTTTTTGGGTCTTTTCGGTTTGTTGGTTTGTATAATTACAAAATGGAATGGGAAGCTAAAACGACATCTACTTTCGAGAAAAGGGAAGAAAAAGAGGTAGGGAAAAGTACTAAACGACATGATTTTGTATGGATTCGATCAACTAAAATAATAATAATAATAATAATTTATTTATTTGTGGGGGTGTGGTAGGAATTGCATCGAAGTCACCATTGGCAGTGAGTGGGACAAAGGCAGTGTTGGTGAGGAGTAGGGACATGAACTTGGAGCAAGGTCTGGATTATGTTGCCACGTGGAATTCCTCTATGCTCTTATCTGATGATTTGACTGAGGCAGTCTCTGCTCAAATCCACAAACGAAAACCAACCTTTTCCAAGCTTTGAATTATCATCATAATCATCTTTTGTTTTTGTACCCGTGATGTTCTTTAAGCTCCGACCTTTCTGCTTTCTTTCTTTCTTTTCAATTTACTATTTACTTTTTTTTTTTTTTTGGGTTGAATAATATTTGTGATGTCATGCACACCTCATTGCCACATCACATTGAAACTAACTTTTTTTTTTTTTTTTTGGCTAATGGAAACTGAAACTTTTGATTGGACGTTGTTATCGTAGTAGGTCTCAAAACATGCACGGCTTATCACACTGGTTTTACTTAAAATAACCAAATGTGGAAGTTTGGACAAGCAATAAAATTGACCGGAATTAAATTTATACAACACATCACCAAGAAGGAGAGAAGAAGTATAGGGTTGGAATAGTTAATTTCAATTCTCCGGTAAAAGAAAGAAAGAAAGAAAAATCTAGATATTTACAATTCTCTAGTTACTTACAAAAGTGAGCATTGGATATAAATATATAAATGTAATGACGTTTATTGTGGATCAAAATAAAATCATATCAATTTTGTAAAACAATGTCGTTTTTAGATATACTCTTCTTTGATTAGTCTTAGGGCTAAGTGGCGGCCTCGACCCGAGCGGAAGTGCGATGTGTCTGGAAACTCGGGATCGCAAATTGCCTCTTTTATGATCTTAAGTAGAATTATTATTGTCAATGGTCTACTGAGAGCTGGCTCAACGAATTCTGGGACCTTAACCAAAGTTTTAAAAGGGTAATAAGAGAGAATATATGCAAAGAAGCTGAACAAGAAAAAAGAGATCGTTGCAGTTTTTTTTTTTTTTTTTTTTTGTCTCTCTCTTTTTTTAAAAATTTTATTTATTTATTTATTATTATTATTTTATTTTATTTTTTTTGTAAAAAGATAACGTTGTGCGTGTGCCTGTTGTAGTTCCCAAACAAATCTCAACTGCAAGTCTGCAATTTAAAGCATTAAGAGAAAGGACGATCTTTAAGGGGGGAAAAAAGAAAAATCTCAATGATAATAAAAAGGGGCCTTCAAAAAAACAAAAAAATCGCATAAAACGACATTGCGGGGAAGAAAAAAAAAATCTCATGAGAATATATATTATCTAGGGGCTTCCTAAATATGAGCCCTTTTAAAAAAGAAAAAATAACCTCTAGTTAGGAAGGAAAAAAATCTCATAAAACCTATATAATTGTAAATTATTTATTTTTTAAAATATCATAAAATTAGTATAACCTATTGTTGAGGAAAATTTTGGGGGCATCCCTAAAGAGGGGGCCTTAAATATTTGCTTAACCCCACTATAACCCAGCACTGGGTCTACTTCGGCTGTCCTTTCATTTTAAGGATATCATGACTTATCATTTTTGTCTTTCCAGACCTTATTGTTTCCTAACAAGACATTCTTTTCCTATTCATTGATTTTACTTAATTTGATTTCTAATTTTTTTTTATCTTTTTCTTTTAAAGTAAATTGTCATTTTAAAAATCTTTTGGCCTCCGACGTTGTTGTTATCTGAACATGCATTTGAGGCATCTGTCTAAATTAAAAATTTTAAATTGGAGTTGAGTTGAAATTGAATTGTATATTTAGTTTATTGAAATTTAAAAGTATGAAAATTTAAAATATTTTTGAAAAAAATATAAAAAATATGTTTATTTTATTTTTTTCGTCTAAAAATTCTAGGTCATTTAAAAAGAAAATCATATCAATTAAATTTATATATATATAATTATAAAATTTAATTTTTAAATTATAATTGGAATTGTAAATAATAAAACTGAATTTTTTCAGAAGAGAACAAAAACTTATTTGAGTTTTTTTTTTTTTTTTTTTTTTTTTAACTTCAGTGAATCAAACATTTATTAATCTTATGGTCGTTGTAAGGCATGCTAGCGTTTGTGAAATGCAATTGCTTTTCAAATAAGGCACATCTTTTTAGAATATTGTTGTTAATGATGTAAATTCTCACGTTCTTATCATTTCCATTGATGGGCACATGTGCAAAGCATGTGTGGTGTATACAATATGATAATCAATAGTGTAAATTTTATAGATTAATCGTAATAATTTTTATTTTAATGAGTTGAATACATATGATTAAATTAAGGAAATACAATTGAAGTCGTCTTTAGTTTCATCATATTTATCACCTTTTTTTGAAATATAACATGGTAATTTAGTAGTGGAGATTATGTTGATTGATGATAATAAATTTTAATTTATCAAGTTGAATATGTACGATTAAACTCATGAAATTCGATGGAAGTCATCTTTAGTTTCATCATAATTGTCATTGTTAATTACTGAAAGCTGCATCACATAATTGTCGATAAAATTATTTTCATTAAATAATTAATAAAACATATTTAAAATTACCAATTAGAAAAAAAAATTTGGGTATTAAGATAAAAATATTTTAAGTACGAAACATAATTAAAGAGTACAATTTTATAAAAATAAATGAAAATAAAAACGTATTTCAATAAACAATTGACATTATAAATTTAAGGAAAACAATTCATGTAGAACATGTTTTGAGATAAAAGTTCAAGGAATTTAGGGGGGGGGGGAGGGGGAGGGAAAGAAAAGTATATATATATATATATATATATATATATATTTTAAATTAAGAAAAGAAAACGAAACAAAACAAAAAGAATGACAAAATTAAAAAAAAAAAAAAAGAAAAGAAAAGAAGGAAAACTAACATTTTCCAAGCTATGGGTTACGTCATTTCCCAATCATGATAATGATGTATTTTTATTTTTATTTTTTATTTTTTGAAAGGAAAATAATGTTGTATTTATACTCATCATGTGTTCTTAAAAAGCTCTGAGTTTTTTTTTTTTTTTTTGGGATTCAATAATATTTGTGATGTCACGCACACCACATTGCCACATCACATTGAAAATTATAATGATTATTATTATTAGTATTATTGTGTTAGTAGAACATTAAAACTTTCCATTAATTGTTATCTTAATAGGTCTCAAAACATGATGACCTGGTTTTACTCAAAATAACCAACCACGGAAGTTCAGACAAGCAATAAAACTTGACCAGAATTAAAATACCTAGTTATTACGCCAACGAGTTTAATTGTCATTCAAAATGATAACATGTCGTTTCTGTAAAATAATGCCGTTTTTTAGATATTTGTTTTGTTTTTTTGTTTTTTGTTTTTTGGATATTGAAGTTTTAGAGAACTGTTATTTCATTTAAAGGATGTAAATATTTACATCATTATTCTAATTTATCTATTAAACTTATTTTTTATTTTTTCAAATCAACTGCCATTTCAAAAAAATATTTTCGCTTTGGCTTTTTTGTTATCTAAATTTATGGTTCCAAGGAGGCACATCTATATTTCTCAAAAAAAAAAAAAAAAAAAAAAAAAAAAAAAAAAAAAGAGGCACATCTATTTAGAATATTGTCGTTAATGATGTAAATTCTCAGGTTCTTTTGCCTTTTCTACTAGTGGGAAGGTAGGACACGTGCAAAGTATGTGTAGTATATATAATATAATAATGATAGTGTAGATTTCATAAAACTGATGATAATAATTTACATTTTAATATTTGTGTGTAATAAGAAAACAGTTGAATATGCAATATTAAACTTATAAAACTGAATGGAAGTCGTCACTAGGCTAAAATTATGGGATAATCTTTTTAAATTGACATGTTTATGTTTTTTGTCATTTTTTTAATTTTTGTTTGTATTTTTGACCCTCCAAACTTATTAATTGGAGATCAAAATAACTGAATTTATTACAATTAGTGCAACAAATCATAGATGTGTTTATTGAAGGCAAATCGTCCTCCATCATTATAATTATCACTTTAACAGTTAAAATTGCATCTCAATTTTCAGTAAATAATTAATACATTTATATTTACCACTTAGACAAAATAAAATTTTTATTACAATATAAATATAGAAGTAGAGACATATTTTAAAAAATACAATACAAATTTTCACAAAAAAAAATAGAATAAAATAGTATTTTAGAAATTTAAGGAAAAAAATTCATGTACGAACTTGTTTTGAAAAAAAAAAAAAGGGCAAAACAAAACGATTTTTTTTTAAGTAAGAAAATTAAAAAAAAAAAACAAAAAACAAAAACAAGTTCAGTATAAAAAACAATAAACAAAAAATTACAAAAATAATAATAAACAGAAAAACGAAAAAAGCTAATTGTCATTTATGATGTCATTTTTTCATAAGATATAATGTCGTTTTTAGAATTGTCATTTATGATGTTATTTTTCAAGCACTTGTTTTCATTAGGCAGCGTCCTTCCACGAAGGTTATCTTTTTTTTTTTTACGACATCATCATTTTGCAAATTCCTGTCGTTTAAACTTTTGTAAGATGCATGCCGTAGTTTCAAAAGTGGTTGTCGTTTTCAAAAATCGTCAGTCTTTATATTGTTGTTGACTTGTTGTTTCCACAATAAAGAAGAGGAAGAACTCATCATTTTTCTGGGTTGAACTATCCTCTCTTTTGTTTCCCATCATTTTCTGGGTGGAAGATTTTTTCTGAAGAAGAGCTTTAAATTTGGAACCCTCTAGAGCTTTTAATCACCAAAGTTTGCTTGTGCTTCATGAAAAGTTGATCAAGTTTGACAAATAATTTTTTAATATATTTATATATAGTTTTCCCCCATGATATTCTAAATCATAATATTCGTATGACTATTTTTTAAAGACTTTATGTTGTACATCAGATCTTTATATTTAATGTTATATTTCAAAAAACAAAAAATCCTTGGAGTAGAGGGATTCGAACTTTACACTTTCAAGTGGAGTTAGATATGAAAAATAATTTTCTATATATAAAATTTTTCCCATAAAATTTTAAATCACAATATTCGTATCACTGTTCTTTAAAGAGTTTAGTTGTACTTCAAATATTTATATTAATTGTTATATTTCAAAAAACAAAATATTTGGATTAAAGGGATTCAAACTCTACACTTTCAAGTGAAGTTGGATATGAAATTATCATTAACTAAGTCATGTTTGTAACCACATGTTATATTTCAAACTTAAAATATCAACAAAAATAATAATAAATTTTTGGACTATGCAATCTAAAAACTGGGTAAAACTTTAACAATGACTTAGTTTACTTGAAATCAATTAGAAAAGGAGGACACAAATAGATTGAAAATGTTTTAAAAGAGGCAAATGGTTTAAAAAATAGTTGCATTTTTGTTTTTTTGTTAAAAATTTTGATTTAAATTTATGCCGTTGAAAAATTTTCTGACTTCACCACCGATAAGTATTATTACAAGAGTGGTAGATACTGGATATAATTCATTTTTAGTTTATTTAGGAAAAAATTAATTAAAATAATTAAAGAACACAGACTGAGAAAGAAAAATTTTCAGTATCTGAGATTCTGAAGTCATGAGGATGATCTTAAAAATAAAAAAATAAAAAAATAAAAAAAATAATAGATCATGAGGATGAGAATAATGTCGAGGTTTTTTTATTTTTAATTTTTAATTTTTAATTTTTTAGAGGGCGTACTTGTTTTTCATTCGTCACTTATTGTTTCACATCAATGATGTTGCAGTCTATGAAAAATTGGTTGTTGTTATTTTTAGAAAGTTCTCATTGCAAATTTGTTGGGGATGTATTGAAAAATCAAATAAAAGCAAAATAATAAATAAAAAAAAAAAAAAAAAAAAAAAGGGCACTGCAAAAGGCAGAAGAAAAGTCGAGGCGTGCTGGGCAATGTCGTTAAGGATAGATATCGTCCCTGTCGGACGATGTGCGGGTCTAACTTCCAGGAATCAACGGCCTAAGCTTCATAACGGAACACTCCCAAATACTCAGCTCTAGAGCAGCTATATAGACTTTGAACATCTAGCAAGAGTAGGACAATACAATATGGACACACATAAAAATTTAGAACACACTTTTAAGTCTTTACACGTTCAACTCATGAACAACAGTTGAACCATGGACGCACAACTGAAATTGAAGAGAATAATAGGTACTATATTGTCTTGAACTCACAGCGTAACGGTACATAAGCACACTTCTGAACTTGATTTTTCATGGCTTAAGACAGAGTCTTATTAATAGACTTATGTATGCATGCATTTGGCTTCCACGACAAGCACAAAGGAAGCTTCATGGAAATTATATAATTAACTTTATGAGTAGTTTACACATCAAAGCCAAGCAATTAAAAATACCATGATCTTCCTGCCGTGTATGACCTTGTTAATTGCGTAACTATATATATTACAAAAAAAAAAAAAAAAAAAAAAAAAAAAACAAACAAACAAACAAACAAATAAGCTTTATAAGTTAGCAAACCAAAACCAAAAGCAATTAAAAATTAGACAAGAGAAAGCTTTTGAGAAAGATTCATACAAGTTCGGCAAGAACAATATGTGCAAGTGTCTATTTATTGATTAAATAATACCAAATGAATATAAAGGGAGAAAGCTATATGATGTGCAAACTTTATGAATACTTTCATTGTACGAAGAGCTCAACTATCACGTTGCAAAGTTCATTCCATGGAGGTTGGTTCATAAAATATCAGTTGCAATAGTTCAAGATTAAACAACTATAAAATAAAAAATAAAACATTTTTGAATTACTTAATAAAAAAAAATTACAACAAAATTAATTTTCTAACGTGACGTTGCTTTACTAGATTAATGCCGTTAATTTTTGTATAACTGTCAGTCCAATGGATTGTCGTTTATGATTATATATGTTGAGTTTTGACCAAATTGTCGAATTGATTGCCATTTGTGTTCTCCTCATGTTCAAGCTATCGTCGTTTATAAGATATGTTTGCATTTGTCCTTACAAGTCTTGTCACTTCCAAAATGAAGTCGTTTTTTCGAAGTTGTTTTTATACGCTACATTGTCGTTTGCTACTTGTATAGGCCGCCGCTGTTAATGGAGTCCAATCATGAAAAAAAAAAAAAAAAAAAAAAAAAAAAAAAAAACAAGCGGCCGCTACCTGAGCAGAGGTCCATTAATTCCGTTAATTCCGCATGCCTCTAGAGTCATAGCTAGTTTTCTTCCAGTTGGCGGTGGCTGAACTGAAATGCCTTCTGTTTGGATTAGTATTTTACTTATTGGGGGAAAAAAGAGGAGAAGAAATAATTATTTCATAACTGCAGACTAATAAATCTGTTTAGTCAAGTGTTTTATTTACTATGTTCGCTGTAAAATGGTAATGTTTGTTTATTTCATTGAAAGCTTGGTGGATAGAAATCTTCTCGGTAATAAAGTAGGTTTGATTCTTTTTCCGATACTACGTCAAAGTAGTTTTCTCTTTTTTGCTCTCATATTTTTGTTTCATCTGTCACAACTTTAAAATCATGTCCTAATTTTTCGTTTTTCAATAGAGTCATGTGTGCGTTCTTGTCGTTCAAATATATCCTCTTGATAAGATTCTCTGTCACTTTTTAGAAGCGGCGACACTAAATCTGTCTTGAGACTGTACAAGAAGCATGAACGGGATGCTGTCTTTTTTTCAGGCATTGTCGTTTTTTAAACTTTATCGTTTCTCCATTACATTTTAGTCATTGATGTCTTTCAAACTATGCTTGAATTTTTTCTGGTAGCTGGAGTGCCTCTAAATTTTTAAAATATTGCGGCAATAATCCTTCCTGATAAATTTTTTAAAGGAATCTGTTAGTAATTTGATCAAAAAGTTATACTAACTACGGATTCCTTTCAAATATTAACGAAAAGAACTACTTTAGTAATGTTTTTAATAGTTTATGGTTATTCTAGTTACGAAAAAAAAGAACAAAGAATGTCCCTAAACTATTAAAATGTTGTTATAATAGTTATTTCTATTTATTTTTAAACGAAATATGTTGATAATTTAGTCATAAAGTGATGCTAACTAAGGGATTCCGTTCCAAAATTAATATAAATGATTAGTGTTATAACTTTTTAAAAGTTTAGGGACATTCCAGCTATGAAAAAAAGTTCAATGACTAAAATTGCACAAAGTTAAAAGTTCAAAAACCAATTTAACAATTTACCCAAAAAAAAAAAATATATATATATATATATATAAGTATCTCATTTATTTTATTTTACTACAACTTTATTTGAACAGAAGACATACTTATTCTACTATTTATATATTCTGTTTTACTATATATTTTATTAATCATATTACTTACTCTCTCTCTTACCAACACACATTAGAATGACTATTTAAATATAAACAATCTAAACACGTATTCTATTTGAATACAATAACTAAAAAGAACACCCAAACACATATTAGGATATATCCATTAACTTGGAATACAATATAAAAGAAATGTGTGATCTAAACAAATCATTTCATCTTTCCCTTCATAATTTTTAAACAAGTTTCAGTAGGAGTAACCCAACAACTTCCAAATAAATATTTATAGTCTATTTAGATTATAGGTTTAAAAAATAACCTTCCAAATAAATATATTGCATGTCTCTGTGCTTATGGAATGAGAATAATGATGTTCTACAAATTAAATTCAAGTTTATATATATATATATATATACACCGAAGAAAACAAATTGAAGTTAACAAAAGAAGTTTAAGGCACACTAACACTAACCCTCTTTTTTTTTCCCCCGTAAGCCATGTGTAGAGGCATTAATATGTCACATAAACTAGCGGTTATCAAATAGTGGTTCGATAAAGAAGAGTAAAAACTCCTTGTTTTTGAGTCGCAAAAAACTCAAGAGAGTGAAGGATCATCCACTCAGATGAGTTCCGTATTCAAGTCTCCTTACTAGTCCCAACCAAAAGGTAGTTGACTTAATTAATATAAAAATATGGCTGCCCATATGCATCCAATTATTATGTCAAAAAGGAAAAAGCCTCTACTAATTAATACAACTAACATTTGTTGATGTTGAGACATTTAAACAATTAATTTTTAGTGCACTACTTTTAAATTGTGATCCCACTACCAAATTCCACTTCCACAAAGCTAATTAAGGTGGAATACAAGACTTAGAGAGCACTTGAACAAGTTAGTCATTATGACCAAGTAATCCGTTAATAATGAAATGTGACATTAATCATAATGTTCTGATTAATTCCACAAAGCATTAATGCTCCAAATAGAAAGTTCATCATGCCTCTATCCAATTTGATGTTGACCACTAATTGGTGCTAAAATCCAAATATATGCGTGTGTGTGTGTGTGTTTGTATGTTGTTTATGTTTATGTTCCAAATATAGGAAATGTGTTTATTCTTGGTCTTTCGCAGACTATATTAAGAAAGAGATATTTACAAAAGGCCCGGTAGATAGTTCAACCATATATATCTCGTGATCAAAGGGTGAGTTCAACACTTCAAGATCAACAACCTTAATTAATTGAGTTCGTTGAATATTATCACTATAAATCAGAATATGTACTTAAACAATTTAAGTCGGAAAAAGTGTCACACTGTTAGATTTTTATTTTGTTAGGTGTTTCAGTTTCTACAATGAACACGCATACTAGTGTAATGTATATCTGATGTGTATTCTGTACTTTGTGTGGGTATATATTCGTTTAAGGTATTGTTTCTTTTGAAAATAAAAATAAAAAATAAAAAATAAATTATTATTGTAGAGACACTTATGGTAAGTAACTCTAAAAAATATATTAGATTTGTGTGGTAAGCCAAGGACATGAATCCAAATATTCAGGAGCATATTCTTTGCGAAATTTCGAAGCATTAACTCATCAAGCGGAAATATTAAAACCACATCCATTAATTTACCCTCTATAACCACAATTATGCCTATTTCTTATCTCAATTAACCAGATAA
The DNA here is from genome assembly GCA_025413025.1 of Ficus hispida. NCBI lineage: Eukaryota > Viridiplantae > Streptophyta > Magnoliopsida > Rosales > Moraceae > Ficus > Ficus hispida. Next base: position 622,631 of record CM046371.1, on the reverse strand, counting down.
TTGAAAAAATAAAAACAAAATGAGAAACTCCCACCACCTCCACTAATTAATCCCTCGTAGCTTGGAAGAACAATCCAGAGCTGATCAAACCCAAACCAGTTCAATTATTATGAATAAATAACCCACCGATTGATTATGGAATAAAGACAACTCGAATATTCTTTCTTGAAAATGTACATTTATTAAGAAGTTCAATTTATAAAAAAAAATGGGGGTAATTAAGAAGCAAACAAATTAAGGAAAGTGACAAAGATCCATGATGAAGGCGAATATCTCATTATCTGGGTTGTGCCTGTGTACAGGAACCATATTAAATCCCCCGCATATTATAATTCACTACTACAGCTACTTCTGAAACCCAAAACCTCAACCTCTGATCTTCGAATCACACCCGTTTACAGAGTATTACCAATTACAATGTCTCTGATCAAAGCCGCCCATGTGTCCGACGTCCCCAGTCATAATACTAGTAATCTTGATCACCAACTCACCAAAAATGCAGCTTTTCATCACCATTCCACTTCCAATATCGTTTCCAAAGGTCAGTAGTTGTATAACATAATATTACTCTTTTTATATATGTTAAGTTGGGTTTTATATAATATATAAGTATGGATGTATATATGCAGGAATGTTATTATTGGGAGGTGGTGAGGAGGTGGGGAAGAAAATGGTGGTGATAGGGCACAGGGGAAATCGGGATGAACATGATGTACTCGACTCATCAAAGAATGAAATTCTTGAAGGAGAATTCCATTCTCTCCTTCAATAACGCTGCCAAATTCCCCATCGATTTCGTCGAATTTGATGTTCAGGTAATTAGAGACTACTGATCATTAATCTCTTATTAATTAACCACAACACTCTGCTCCATTATTAGGCCTCTCTTTTTTCTAATTTTATGAATATTACAACGAACTGAAAGCACGTGGAAAATACTACTGAAGATTGTCATCGTGAGTCTTAGACCTCTGATTTTAAACAGATCATATATGCACGTGTGTGTATTTTGATATTTTATATATGAGTTGATTCATGGACATCTACACACGTACACAACAAAAACTCACCTTTTCTGCTTCTTACACTTCTTCTCATGTTTTTCTGGGCCTGTTGTCGGTTTTTTCTTCCCAAAAAAACTTTTATTTCTGGGGTTGTTTTATTTGTTTATATTTTTGGCGGGTTTTCTACTAACGGTTATGAGTTACAACTTACAAGACGTCTCCAGACACTTCAGGCATTTCGTTTTTTTTTTTTGGTCACCTTCCGGTTCCGGATTTTTCATTATAAATATATCAGACCCACCACCTTGTTCGTTTGTCCACCAAGATTCTATCTTTTAATGACAGATAAACAGTTTATTTTTATTTTTTTTTGTAGAAAAATATGTCCCACAAAAAAAAAAAAGGCAATTTTGCTTCGTGTCAAAAAAAAAAAAAAAAAAAAATCTACCTTTGAACATTAATGAGTTATATGATGTCAGGTTAATTTTTATTTATACTAATTAGTATACTTTGGGCCTCTGATTTTTGGGTTTTACCATTGGGTGGTTCTTAAGAGACGAAAATCTATAAACAAAAAACCTATTTTTGCAGGTGACCAAAGATGACTGTCCAGTCATTTTCCATGACAATTTCATCCTCACTCAGGACAAGGTTGGTTAATTAGTTCTTTTCCTATGCCAGCTTAATTCTCGATAAGATTATTTTTAAACCAACTTAACTTAGTCCCTTTTCCGAAGAATAAGCCACCTTCATATCCATTTGATATCCGTGTTTTAGAGCGTCATTATTGAGAAAAGAATTTCGGACATTATTCTCGAGGAGTTTCTTTCCTACGGACCCCAAAAAGAGCCTGAAAAGGTAATTATCAATCTGTTTAAATTTGTTTTGTCATGTGTTTTTTTTTTTTTTTTTTTGTTTTGTTTTGTTTTTTTTGGTAGTTTCAGTTAGGGAGGATTCTATTGTTCTGAATGTTAAATGGAACTTAATAAAAAGGTGACGGTTAAGAATTGCATGGTGATGAGTAGGTCTTGTGTGTGAATTTCCTTCAAACTAACATATGGACTTGCGAATTGATCAACATCCAGGTGGGAAAACGTCTATATAGAAAAACAAAAGATGGGAGGATTTTTGAGTGGAAAGTGGAAAAGGATGACCCTCAATGCACATTGCAAGAGGTGTTCCAGAAAGTTGAACATTCTTTGGGATTCAATATCGAACTAAAGTTGGACGATAATAATATAGTCGACAAGGAGGAAGAGCTCACTAACTTTCTTGAAGCCATAATGAAAGTATGCTGCTTCATAATTTGAGCCTCATTCAAATTATCAATCGAAACGCTACTTCTGATCTTTTTTTCTTTTTTTTTTTTTTTTTTTCTACACCACTGATAGTGTCATGATGTGCTTGGCATTCAATAGGTTGTAAACGAGTACGCCAAGGACAGACCAATCATCTTTTCAAGCTTTCAACCTGACGCCGCCTTGTTGATGAGAAAGATGCAGGACACATATCCTGTAAGTTTACTTTCTTACAATCATTTTCCTTTATAACTTCAGCTACATGGCAAACTTATGATCTTTTTCCTTTTTATTATTATTATTATTTTTTTTTTTTTTTGGCTAGGTATTTTTCCTGACAAATGGCGGGTCTGAGGTTTACACAGACATCAGAAGGAACTCATTGGAAGAAGCCATTAAGGTGTACTTGGAAGGTGGTGTGCAAGGAATTGTTTCGCAAGTCAAAGCTATCTTTATAGATCCAGGTGCGATAGCTAAAATCAAAGAGTCTATGCTGAAGCTTGTTACCTATGGCCAATTGAAGTAAGCTTTAGTTAAACACAGCCTCTATTCCTGAAATCAAATTATCATATGATTTTCTATGGCGCTTCTGAATTCTTTATTCGATCAGTAATTATAGTCTAAACAAATTTCATGAGCTTATTATCCAAGTCGGAACAAATTTGATAAGATCCTTTTATGGGTGCGGGTGCATTAAAAAAAGAAAGAGGGGGATGTGATTTCTACGCGCTCCCTATAATTGCGTCGTTGTTCTTGGTTGTAGGGCTCTCAGCAACACATATATAAGTAGATTGACATTTTTATTTTTTCGTCGAAGTAATGTGCCAGAGGTGGTGTACATGCAACACCTAATGGGTGTTGAGGGAGTCATTGTTGACCTTGTTCAAGAGATCACGGAGGCAGTCTCGGACTATATCCATCCGGGGGAGGAGGGTGAAGAAATTTGCCCATTTGAATAAATACTAAATCACTTTCTAGATCAGAGAGACAATCTCAGATTATATCACTTTTTTTTTTTTCAATAAATACTCTCCATCACTATTAATTATATGTAAACCGCTGAGTACTCAAAAATAACATAACTTTTGCGGGTGTCGTTTCATTGTACGGCCTATTATCGATAGTGCATATTTTTTAATGTTACATTTTAATAAAATCACATGAAAAAAAGATGGGCAGAATAGATAATTTTTTATACATATCTTACGGCTGAAAAACAGAACTTCATAGTAGAAATATCTCCATTTTTGTGATGAAACTCTGTTGTTTTATTGTCACACGCTATTGTAAATATATCACTAGTGATGATAAATAACAATACTCTTTTAGTTGATCACCTGATTCACTTTTTTCTCTGTAAACTGCAATTGAACTATATTTACAGAAGTTCAGAACTAGTGAAAAATTTGCAGACCTCGCTGAAATTTGGAACGTCGTCAACCAGGCCTCATTGATTTTAGGGTGGGCTTTATTAAGATATGAAAACTATGGACCCAAAGTATATAGTCCAAGCAGTTTGAACTGTTAGTTCTGGGCTTATCCATTAAGAATGGAATTTATGGCATTGGGCTTCTTAAACTAACCCGGTGCCAACAAACTTGTGTCTTCTGTCCAAACTGCTAGGCCTAATTGAAGCCTATTTACATCATAAAAAGAAACAAAATACAATATATATATATATATATATAATATTAAAGAAGATGAACATGTTCTCCTTCCTTTTATTACAGTGGCTTTTCTAAAAAGGGCTTGTCCTAAAACCCCATTAAAACTGGAATAAAGTTACCCAAAAAAAAAAAAAAGAAAAGAGGAAGATGTAATTTGCTTCAGAGATTGGAGAATCTGTGCCTTGCAAGTTTCGTGGAATGAGGGACTAAAGACGCACGTAACTTTTTGATAAGAACATGATAAAAAGAACATAATATTCTTCTTCTCTCTTATATATGGCAGGCTAACTTGCATTACATATATATATATATATATGTAGATATATATATATATGTATATGTAGTACAGGATTCACATGAAAGAACAAAGACACCACGAGTGTTTGTTGGGTGGGACTAGTAGATCTGGATGGGCCTTTTGAGGAAGTTTCTTTGTTAAAGTGTTCAAAACTGCAAAGAGGCCTTTCGGGGATTCGCAAAGCTTTGAAAGCAACTTTTCCTCTATATATATATATATATATATATATGGCAGTTTAAACTTAAAAACGCTTAATACTACTACTGTGTTGGGCTGGCGCCGAGAGAATTGTTAGTAGGTACATGTTCGTGTACGATTTTAGGTACCAAGATAAACGCGTATGGGAAAGGGGAGTAGATCATCATTATGTAACCTTACGGCAGAAACTATATGGCTGTAAGGATTTTTATCACGTTACGGTTAATCCCTTTGTCATTGTTTGTTCAGATCATGATTCTAATATGATTGACAGTCAAAAATTGTCCTATAATTGACAATCATATATCTAATTTTATATTCAAATAGATTCACACGTAACTAAATTAACGCTAACTACTATATTCTTAAATTAAATAAAAACAAAACAAAATAAAAACACTTTGATGGGATTAAGTAAATCACATGACGATTCATCATGACACGTTCTAGAGATAAGTTCTTCTATACCCTTTTTCTCATCACAACGTGGCTTAAATTTTCAAAATATTATTTGGAGGGGAGGAAAAAAAGACCGAAAAATCGTGTAATCAAAGAAATATCTAAATATTGTTATGGTGATGATCCCCAATGTTTTTTTTTTTTTTTTTTGGGTCCTTTGGGGACAAGTATTATAGGTTGGTATGTATTTTGTTGAAACCCTTTGTGAGACAGGATATAGGGAATTAAGTCCCACACTGTGGTTAAAAGGTAGATTGCGTAGTCAAGTGAAATAGGGCAAAGAAAGGGAATTAGTCACCCTACTATTACAACCAAAGCTGTCCCATTCGTCAATAAAATCAGGTTTATAATTACGAAAGAAAATGTCTCCAAAACCCTTTTGCTTGCCTGCAATTGAAGAAAGACAGCGCCTTCAAATTCCTCTGTTTTTTATTATTTGCTGCTTACATATGTATATCATATTATATCATATCATATATATATATATATATATATATTTGTGTACATATATAATATGTGTCCTTTTGCGAGGCTCATGGATTCCTCTCCCAGGAGGGTTGACAAAAAAGGTTTAGCTTCAAATTGAAGAAAATGAGCTCAAGCATACTATTGGGAAGCAATGACCCCTGGAAGGCAATTGCACTCCATTAAAAGAAAATTAAAGAAAGGAAAGGAAAAAATCTTTTTTTTTTTTTTTTTTCAAAAGGGCTGAGTCAACTTTGAAATCTATGGTGACTTTTGAATTTTCTACACCCTTGTTCTAGAATTTCTTCTTATTGGATAGCCGTTTACTTGTTGATCATGCACTATATATATATATATATATATATATATATGTATATTTAATTTATTTATGCAATACATATATGTATACATGTGTGTGGGTGTGGGTGATATTTATCAATTAATTGTAGGTAAATACATATATGCGAAAACGTACATGCACATACATGAGTTAACAGTATTTTAATGAAACATATGTAAATGTCTGTCTATTTATAAGACGTGATTGCTTGCTTTTATGTACATATATAATAATATACATGCATATGTTACATAATAGTTTGTCTTGCATATATTTATTTAATTATTTATTTTTTTCAGGAACAAGATTAGATCAAGTCATAATCACCTGCTTATACATGTCTATGCTCAAACATAAAATTTATCTAATTGTCGTTCTCATAATTTATCAAACCTCCGAAACTCCAATTATATCATGACAAAATTCTCCATATATAAAACTCAGTCATTGCAATGAAGACACCACTTTTGAGCATGGTAAATGATGGCAATAAATAAATAAATAAATAAAGGATAGGGACAATTAATAGATAAATGATTGACATAAAGGTTAAGCATTATTTCTCCTTGAACATCATTTTTTTTCTCTCTTTCACTTGTGATTATACAGAAAGAGGAATAATATTAGCTAATAATTATGCTAATTTCTATTCAACTATCGACTACATTATATTATAGACCTTTAAATAAAGGCACTAAGAATATTTTGTTTTTTATTTTTTTATTTTTAAAAAAGTGCACTAAGCATGTTTTGTCACTATTTTATTACAAAATGGTTGGGCACTATTCTATTAGAATTAGAATGTGATAAAGGCAGCAACTTCCAATTAAATTATATAGATAAACAAAAAGTTTCTGTCTATTTCTCCTAATGCCTGTAGATTATATATATTCAAAGTTTTCTCTTCCTTCCAAGTAACACTTTTCTTTCTTCTTCTTCTTCTTCTTTTTTTCCCCCCTCCAAAACCCAGTTCTCCAAATTCAAATGCATATCAATTATTCCTCTCCCTATTATTAAAAAATAAAAAAAGAAAAAGAAAAAAAAAGTCTCTCTTCCCTTCACTCTCATACATGTGAAGAAGAATTAGAAAGTGTGTAAAATGGTATATAAGTATTCCATGTTATGGTAAACATTTTCAGATGCTTCTAAAGAGAGCAACCTCAACAAGACCAATTCCCTTAAAAGTGGGAAAAAAAAAATGTAGGGAAAAAAAGGGAGGAAACGCAAACACAACCCCAACACAAATATTGAAAAAAAAAAAAAAAAAAAAAAAAGAAAAGTCCAGTTATTAATAGATAAAACAAAAAAGCTGTACATCATAAGGTTATAATTATAAGTAGTGCAAAGACACTTTCCACTCATTCATAAAAATAAAAATAAAAATAAAAATAAAAAAGACATTTTCCACTGAACAACATATTTTACTCAAAACACAATAATTGCAACCTTTGACGTTTCTTTCTTTCTCTCTCTCTCTCTCTCTCTCTCTCTTTTAATTTTTAAAGTATTATTTATTTATTTTCATTTTTGAAATTTTTTTGGGGGGTCTCCTTGAAACATCTTCAACATCCACACGCAAACTCCTTTGACCCTCAAAACAAAAGAAAAACAAAAGGGGAAAAAGATCATAGCCGCAATTTGGCTTACGAAAGCCCACTTTTTCTTTCCATACTCTTATACACAAGTGGGGGTGGGGATGGGGGTGGTGATAGAGCATTTGCTTGTGGGAATCTCATCCTCCTCTTTTATTTTATTTTATTTTATTTTATTTTTCTCTCTCTCTTTTCTTTTTCTTTTCTTTTTTGCCCTTTTTTCCTCTTAAAATTCAGTACATACTATTTTATCTTTTGAAATAATAATTATAATAATTTGTGGCGAGGAAATTAAAAAAAAAAAAAAGAAAAAAAAGGGAGTTTCCCTTCTTCCTACGGAATCAAGCAATTGTCAATGTTTGAGGCTCCAGTTTAACTAAATCTCAACCGTTCCACGTTACCCCCCCACTTCCATGTTTCAGCATTCCCAAACTACCCTCCTGTTGGATCCCTTCTACTACTTACTAAGAAAGATCTTAATCAAGCTCTTTGGTTTTGATTATCACGCCATTGATTGATGGATTAGAGAAGTAAATAAGATATCCTTCTACTTTTTAAAAGAAAAATACTTAAAATATTGGTAATGTTGAACATCTCATTAACAGAGAGATGTATCTTATTAACATATTTCATGTTGTAACACTTATCTTTTATTAATGAGTGATATTTAATATTATTGAGGTTCTCTTCGCATTGTTCTTTTAAAAATGATCAAAAGAATTTTTCTACAAAATTGACTTTATTCAGAATTTTCAATCTATAATTACATAACATCAACGTTTTCTTCCTTTATTTTTTTTTTAATTTTTTTTACAAGTAAAATTTTTGAAAATTACTTTCAAGTTTTTTCCTTTCTTTTCATCTAAGTTAAGCTATGTTATTTTCTAATTCATAGGAAAATGCCATCCCATCCTATTGAGTATATATTATTTAATTGATTAAAGCTGTTTTTATTTCATTGATGAGGTATTAATGATTTGTAAAGTAATTAGGCTAAACAGTTAGGGAGAGAATCAGAAAGAGCAAATCATGTAAAAAGAATGAAATAAGCGGGGGCAAAAGTGTCATTGAGTGAGAAGAGATCCTTTGAACGACATCTAAAGGAAATATTGAAATCTGATCCAAAATGTTGAGACAAGGAAGATTTGAGGAGATCTTGAACTGGGGCATGAAATGAAGGTGGCATTTTTGTCAGTTAGCATAAATCCGACGTGGGTGCCCGTCGTTTTGGGGGCAAGTAGGTCCCCATCCTTTATTCCCTTTACCCACCCTCACACGAGACTGCCCTTTCTTCTCCTTCAAATGACCAAACTACCCCCTCCCTTCTACATCAACCAAAATTGTTCTCTCTCTCTTCTCTCTCGCCATCAAAATTCCTATTATAATGAATGGGAATTTTTATTAAAAAAAAAAAATTGTGAAAAAAAGTGTAAAAATTTACGTTAAGAACTATACTTTTTTATTTTGTAGATACTGCATTTTACATTAGGTCTAGTGATTTTAAGTAATTTTACGTTAATATTTATAAGTTGGACCGTTAAAAATTCTAAAAAATTATTGCCTAAAAGTAAAAAAAAAAAGAATTTTCGAACCTAAATATTATTATTATTTTGAATTGAATTTCAAAGTGGAGTATATAAACTCTATATCTTATAAAATTATAAAGTGTATGATTCAAAATAAATGAGTTTTATAATTAGATATTAATCAAAGAAGTCTTCACGATATTTAAAACCCCACCCCATATCAAAAGTGTCAACTAGTTTAAATTATGCAGATGTGGTCAAGAATGATATAAAAATGTTAATTAAAGAGTGCAGTCGCCGTGAAATTATCAAATAATAAAAATTGTGATAAAAAAAAAAAAAAGAAAAAAAAGAAGTAAAAAGGAGCCAATAGAATTGAGCCAATGGGCGAGTGGTCCTTAATGCCATTGTCTCTGAAATCTGAAATCTGAAATCTGAAATCTGAAATCTGAAATCTCAAGTCCAAAGATTGAAGAATCTCTCCAACCTCAGTTGTCAATTTGAAGGACCCACCCCACCCAGCCCTCCACCTTTGTAATTCTAATTCAACAAGGGCATATCTTCTTCATCGTTTGTACAAAAATTATCTAATGTTAGTTTAACACGCATCTCTATGCGTGCACCCTATTATGAGTTCAATTTTAATATTGGTCCCCATTCCTACTTAAAACTATTTCCCTTATAAAAAGATGGAGAGGGCAAAATTAAACCACTTTATTTTTTCTTCTTTTGTGTTGTTGTTTTATGTTTTGGATTTTCGTTTGTTTAATTGGTGTACAAAAATCCCCCATTTTGATTCTTCTCTTAATTGATGTTTGTTTATTGTTTAGAGTTGGGGTTTTGTCTAGTTTCACAAGTAACTTCGGGAGTCAAATTTTGAAGCCAAAATTAATACTCGCACGTTTTCTAGGCTCTTTAAAAGTTTAATGCGTTTTGAATATGTTAAATAACTTACTTTCTTGAGATTTCCTAAAGTCATAATACTCATTATTCTATTCCAAGAAAATACAAAATAAAAAAAATAAAAAAGTTACTCTTTAGGTTTCGTCTAGTGTGGTAAAAAAAATTAAATACGAAACCATTAAGTCAATCCAGGACTTTTTTTCTAGATTTTTTTTTGCTTAGTTATTAGAGTTAAGTTCTCACAAGAAAGTGTTTATTAAATTTAAATGCTGATATGGACAATTTAACAATTCATTTTTTTATGGACCATTTTGTTCAATTTAATTCAAAAGAAAATAGCTTCTATTGCACCTTTAAATGTATTCCTTGACAGACTGTTTTCACTTTCTTCTCTATTATTATTCATCAACGTAATAATATCGAGTGACAAGTACAATTTATGACATTTTGGGCTAAAAGTGAGAGACGTGAGTTCATTGTAATCATATTTTAATTTATATGGTGAAACTTTGATTTTAATAAATAAACTAAGCCAATTTATTTATAACTTAAACAATTATAACACACCTTCGTTGATATTTAAAATTCCCAAGATTGTTATTCCAAACTTTTAAATAGTCCAACAAAGTCTAAGGTAAAAGTGAAATACAATGTAAAAAAAAAAAAAAAAAAAGCAAGGAAGTTATTTCGGACGAATACTTGGAATACAAATTTAGAACAAAGTGTGTTTGTGGCGCTATCTTGGTAAATTAAAAAAAAAAACAAAAAAAAAAATTCAAGTGGGAAGTTTGGTTCAATAATTATGCTAAATGAAAGAAAGAAAGGAAGGGGAAAAAAAAGGTGGACATCTTAAGAATCCGTACGTTAACTATGTAATTAAAGACGTTGGTGAGCACCCAACTATATTGTTCCCCCCGCAATAGCACCCAACTTTTTGTTTTCATATTTACAAAAAAAAAAAAAAAAAAAAAAAAATTTGTGGGGGGGGGGGGGTTTTGTGTAGGGGTATACATGTACTTTCAATTTCCCCGTCTTAAAGCCCATTGGTGAAATCCAGCTGTCAGCATGACATAAGGTGACTTCAACCTAACGATGGCACTAAAAAAGAAAAACTCAATCACAAGGACAAGTACCCTATATCATCACAAAGACCAAAGTACCCCTGACACCGTCCATAATTCTCTCCTTCAGACACACAAGTGTTGACTTGGAGGGTGAGGCCAAGATGGTAATTGGACATATGAGGGAAAAATATATAATTTATCTTGACAAACCAAAGGGAAAAAGAGAGAAAGAAAAGTTAAAAAAGGGCTTTAGCAGCTTCGATTATTCCCACACACAAAGGTCCCAAGGCAAAGTTTATATACACTGTAGTCTATTTTATAGCCAAAGCCCTTCAAATGTGGAGGGTTTTAAAAAAGCATTTTGGTTGCATTTAAATTAAAAGGCAAATTATTAGGTTAATTCTTAAATTTTTAAATCTTTATATTTTTAATTCCTCTTCTTCTTTTTTTAATGATCTTAAATTATTAAAAATTATATTATAATAATTTTTTATATTAATTTTTAAATTAATTAATATTATCTTTTTTATCAAATTACTAACCGTTTTTATGAAAAAATTAACAAAAACATGTATTGTAATAATATTTTAGTTGTTTATATAAGCATTTCATGTTTTTTTTTTTTTTAAACTAAAATCATCATAAATTATTAAAAATATTATTATAATAAATTTTTTTATTAATATATATATATAAGAATAAAAAATTTTCCTCTTCCTTTTGACATGTGTCTTTCTCTCCTCTTTTTTTTTTTTTTTATTATTCTCTTTCATTTTTTTTCCTTTCCCTTTCCATTGTCTTTCTTTTTTTTTAGTTGCTAAAATTTTTTCTCCTTTAATTTATTAAAAAAATTTCTCTAAAATAAATACATACTCATTATTTTTTTCATGACCATCTCATATTCTTAATTAATATTTTTCATAATATTTGATAAACATACATATTATATTCATTTTTTTATAAATATTCTTCATTTTCATCTACTTTACTTTTTTTCATCGTTTTTAATTTTTTTTGTCATTATTTTTAATCCACGTTGAAATAAATTTTTGTAAATATATCCTATTATTCTTATTCAAATATTTTATTTTGACCATCTCAATTATTATTTTTTCAAAATATCCTTCAATTAATTTTATATTTTTATAATATCCCATAATTATATTTTATTAAACAGATTGATAAAACACATACGTGAGACATGCCTGTAACCAGTAAGTAAATATAAAAGAAAGAAGTTTCAACCTGTTTGCAAGAGACAGAGAATGAGTGGAGTGAAGATGCCATATGAAACTTTTTTGTTAGAATAGCGTCAAAGGAAAGGAGATTGAGTCTTGTTTACGCCAAATGGGTCGTCCTATTTGCCCTTTTTTTTTTTTTTTTTTTTTTTCTCCTTTTCTCTCTTTCTATCTCATATGCCCCTTTACTATAAAAGAAGTCACACTTTCTCTCTGTGATACCCACACCCACACACCCCTCTCTCTCTCTCTCTCTCTCTCTCTCTCTCTCTCTCGTCCCCCCTCAGCTTTATTATTATTTTTCTCTCTCTGTCTCTCTTGCCCTTTTCCCTTCTTGTTCTTGTTCCCCTCTTGTTCTTGTTGATTTGCTTTGTCATATTCTTTATGCTCTTAAATGGACTATAAAAGCTCCACATGAGCTTTGCTTCTCTTGTGCCTCCCTTCATTGGGTTTTCTTTCTTTTAGTTTTAAGTCAGTTCCTTAAGCTCTTTGGAAGAAACAAATAAAATAAAAATAAAAAATAAAAAGAAGACAAAAACATTAGTTTCTCGAAACTCGCATATATACAATTAACACAAAACAGGTATGATGGAGAAGCTTAATTTCGTGAAAAATGGTGTGCTTAGATTACCACCTGGGTTTAGGTTCCACCCAACCGATGAAGAGCTTGTGGTTCAGTACTTAAAACGCAAGGCTTTCTCTCACCCTTTGCCTGCTTCCATTATTCCTGAAGTTGATGTTTGCAAGTCTGATCCTTGGGATTTGCCTGGTTAGTTTTTTTTTTTTTTTTAGTTCCGTTTTTTTGAATCTTATTATTCTTTAGTGATTTTCTCACAATGTCATGTTGCAAAACACACACACTCATATATATATATATATATATGTATATATAACAGGTGATTTAGAGCAAGAGAGGTACTTCTTCAGCACAAAGGAAGCGAAATACCCAAATGGGAACAGATCAAACAGGGCAACTGGTTCTGGGTATTGGAAGGCAACTGGAATAGACAAGCAAATCATGACTTGTAGAGGAAACCAAGTTGTGGGTATGAAAAAGACTCTTGTTTTCTATAGAGGAAAGCCTCCTCATGGCTCTAGAACTGACTGGATTATGCATGAGTATCGCCTTGTTTCTTCTCCTGAAAAAACCTCTTCCCAGGTAGCCTCTTTTTTTTTTTTTTTTTTTTTAACCCAAAAAAAAAAAAAAAACCCATTTCCTGTTTTAGCTCAAAGAAGATTAAACTTTTGTTGTTGACTCATTTTGGGTTGCAGAGCCCTGAGGCAATTCCGATGGAAAACTGGGTTCTTTGCCGCATATTTTTGAAGAAAAGAGGGACTTGTTCTAAAAATGAGGAAGAAAACTGTGATCAGCAGCAGCAGCAAGTTGTTGGTCGGAAATCGGCAAGAGCAAACACACGAACACAAACGCAAAGTAGGCCTGTTTTCTATGATTTCATGAGAGAGGAAAGGGCAAGAGCGGACTTGAATCTTGCATTGAGTTCATCGTCTTCGGGTTTGAGTGGAATCACTGAGGTCTCTTCTAATGAAGAAGCTTGCGATGATCACCAAGAAGAAGATAGCAGCACTAGTAGTTGCAATACTACTACTACTTCTACTTTCCCTCACTTCAGAAGAAAACACAACTCTAGTAATTAAAACTCTTAATTTAAAATTAGTAATCCTAATTAGCACCACCCCACTTTCTTTTCTTTCTTTCTTTCTTTTTTTCCTTTTTTTTTTTTTCTTTTTTTGCTGTACCAGTAATGGAGCTGCTGCTTCTTCTTCTTATTCTTTCTTCCGGTTTCTCAATTAGAATAACGACTAAAAAGCGGGGGGCGTGGGGGGTTGGGAGGGGGGGGGTGGGGGGGATATGAAATGATGAGGGTCTTTTGGTCTCTTGCGTGTGCTTGTCACTTGATCATGAGAAAGAGATAAAAAATCCACCAGCAAAAAAAAAAAAAAAACGGCAATTTAACTTACTTTGTAATCGGTAATGTGAAGAGCAATGGATATTTGACAGAAGGTTCTCATGTTTTGTACAATCCCAAGCTTTTACCTTTCGCTAATTATTCTGCACTTTGAAACCTTCTTATTTCTTTTCAATATGGAGAATTACGAGGTAAGGCATTAAAAAATAAAATACCATGTTATGTTATTGCAATGCGTTTTTTAATTTTGGCCCGGAAAGTTTTCTTCTGTTCGATATGATTCGGATGTGGGTTTTAAGAGTTAAAAATAGAACATCACTATATTATAGTTCTTAAATTATCGTTTACTCACCAAGAATAATCCCGAACAGTTGGAATGAAAGTTTCCCTATACCCTATCATGCAAAGTCATTTTTCCCTCTCACCAAAAGGCAAAACAATTTTCTAAGGGAATCAAAGTTAAATGCGAGAGATGGCTAGGAAATAGAAGGGCATATATGCAAATGATATGAACCCTTTCTTTCTTTTTTTTTTTTTTTTTTGTTTTTTGGCCCTTTTCATTAAAGGCAATAATGGTTTAAGTATTGGGGCAGGAATAGGGAAGGGAATAAGAATATGATCTTTGCAAGATCACCATCCCATGAGCTTATACCAGAGACTAGAACCCTTTAGGGAAAGGCTAAATCAGTTCCCTAGCAAGAAGAAGAAGAAAAAAAAAAAAAAAAAAGATAAGAACCCAATTCCTTAATTCTGATTTCAAATGGATAAAATCTCCGAGAATTCCGATCCTAACAATCTCCAACTCAACGTCTTCATATCTACTCTAATGGGGTGTTTGGTGTCTTCATATCTACTCTAATGGGTGTTTGGTAGTGGTTTGAGTTGAGATTTTTAAGTTTGAATAGTAAATTTTTTTAAATTTTCAGAAAAGACAAACTTTTTGGGAAAAAGACAAACTTTTGGAAAAAGACAAAAAAAAGTTTGAGTTGAATGGGTTGAGTGGTTGAAACAAACAAATCATAAATCTGTATAATGGGGGAATCTTGTCCCAATAAGCATTCTCAACATAATTTCTACGGACATTTATTATAGCTGTCATCCTAAAATTAGCAATTTTTTTTCAACAAGCAGAGGAAGAGTTGGGTATAAATTGTCGTCTGGAGACAGGGTAACAATACAAATTTTGAACCTGCAAGACTAGTTGGTGAAATATGAGAGACTTACAAGAAACATATACAATCCATTCTTGAACAAAGGAAGTTATATTTGAGAAGAAAGAGTTATGGGGTGGGGTCCCAAGTTTATCTATATATATACACACACATGTTTATAGCCACACCCTCCCATATGCTGTTTGTAACATGACTTGTTATATTATACTAATCATGTGATTCAAATATAACATTTTTTTAATAATACTTGTCATTTACACCAATATCTTGAATAGTATCATATAACAAGATTTTAAACACAAAATTACATATAAATCAACTAGTTGTTATAAGTTTCTAAATAAAAAATCATAAGTGTTATGGTACCGCATATTAAAAATTTCCTGCATATATTATATGATTTCTTGTAGCTTCCTCCAAGCTTACGTTACCGATGCCTTATAGTTATAATCCATGAATTTAAAAGAAGACTTATACGATGGTGCTTAGTGTCAACGGTGTTAATGATCTGTATAAATTTTTATGTTTCTAACTTCCTTGCATAAACAAGAAAAATGTTGACCTACTTCACTGCAAAATATCTCTAATATTATGTAGTTTGAATTTGTTAATGAATTTGTTTTGTTGGACAGCAAATAGAGCATATTAGAAAGGAGCCAGAGCGATATTCTTTCCCACTATCTTCCAACTACTCTGCAACATTGACTTTAAAAGTTTAAACTAGACATATCATATACATGTGTTTGTGTGTGTATACAAGTATATTATGTATGTGTTTGAGAGAATTTTTTTAAAGGGAGAATTCTGTGTTACAGTTAAAAAAAAGTGGGTATTTTATCGATGCAGTTCTTGATGACAATTACATTATAATATAATCGTATTAAAAATGAAAGAAAATACATAAATTGAATATAGCTTGAAGAAAGTCTATTGTCCAACCTTTTTTTTTTTTTTTTTTTTTTTTTTTTTCCGGTATCATTCTGATGTAGGACTTATTTGTAGACTAAAGCACTAGAGAAACTTGCAACTCTTTCAACAAAAGGAAAAAAAAAAAAAAAGAAAAAAAGAAACTTGTGACACATTCTAATCAAATGTTAATTAATCTTCCAAACTAGTTGTGTCATGCAGAAGTACACGTGTCGTACAAGAAGGGGCCCGAAGACGGCTACGGTTGACTGCTACATTATTAGTATACTAATCAAACCCAAGAGAGCAACTTTGTGTAGCTAATGATAAAGATTAACAGGATTATTTTTAGTAAGCAAATGAGTAAAATATGGCAGAACAAAACCTACAAGTTAGGTTGTCTCCCTATGCAGACATGGATAGTGCTATCAATACGTAAGATAGGTCGAGAGGTGGGACATCAACCCAATAGGAAAGCGCCAAGTGGACAGCGGCCGGACAAAGGACGGCACATAATTCATTAGTAAATCCTTTCTTTGATGATCAATTTTGGTTTAATGTACAAATAAGCTATAAATTAAGGCTATTGCCAAATTGCCATGCCATAATAGGAAGTTGAGAAACAAATAAACTAAAGAGGGATAATAGGCAAAAATAAAATAAAATTATATGCCGACCAAGAGTTTCTTGTGATTATGGTTTTTAGAATCACCTTGGGCTGTTGGAGTTCTTCACGTCACTTTTTCCTCCCATGTATATTGTAATTTCATTTACATGACAAGAGGGAAATAAATAAAAAAATAAAAAAAAAAAGAAGATGAGAGAGAAAGAGAGAGAGAGATAGAATTTGGATTGGGTTGTGGAATGCTGACTTGGGGGAACTCAAAATTTTTGTCAATCACGTGGGCAGCCCGTCATGGTAGACCACACATTCACAGCTACGACTATGAAGGGCAAAATATGAGCGCCTGATTAGGTCAATCATATAAAAAGAAAAGAAACCCAAACCCCTTACCTATCCCTTGACACACACACACACACACACACACACACACACTAGGGCGATATGGGGTCTCTATCGAGGGACATGCTAATATTAGTAGCGCTGCGTTCCTCCCTCGTATGATATATAACGATAGAAGATATTGTTAAAACTAGTCGTTCCTTTTCAAACTTCTCTTTTATCAAAAAATACATATATATGGGGTCTCTGTCATGGATGCCCTTTTACTATTCTTTTATTTTTATTTTCCTTTTTTTCTTATTTGACATTTTCAAAAACATTACCTTGACAGACGGGGAATTTATTATCAATTGCTGTAAGTTGACCACTTCAAAAACCAACTACTTTCATGCTGCTTGTTTGGACAAATATTTATTAAGTTAAAGGGGTGGGTTGCTTGGTATCTCTGCAACAAAGACGTCTCAAAAAACAAAAAAAAAAAAATCCATATTTTCAATAATTTGGTCTGATATAAATCGATAAATTTAAAAAATAATACTACACGATACCCACCAAAGAAATATTATTGAATGTTGGGTGGAGCCCCCTCATTCACAATGAAGGACCTTTCAGCCAATCTCTATGCCAAATAGCAGTGTACTTGTCAAACTAGACAACCCAATTCACAAAAAATAAAAATAAAAAATAAAAAATAAAAAAAATAAAAAGGATCCAAAGTTTGACAAAAATGTTCATACACATGTGGCTTTCTTTTCATACCCGACCGATAGGGAACAAATATGAATTGTCAGATTTTCATCGTAATTTTTTTTTTTTATCATGTATGATTATAATGTAATTCAACATAAACAGAGAGACATGTCCCGTAATTTCACAATATAACTGATTTAATTAAAGAAGTTTGTGAGCAATTAAAGTAAATAATGAGTAGGGGGCGGTAGGTGGGCTGCAAAACTAGCTAAGTAACAGCTAGTAGAGCAGGAGATTATTATGAATGGTGTGTGCAGTTTGAAATTAAATTGGGTCAAAGATGATATACTGCAGTGATATTGTTTGCCTCTATTCACAGAGAGGCATTCAAAGGATTTGCAGTGGATGAGTTCAGTGGCCAGATAAGTGCAAGAGTTTTCTTCCTTTTATGCCCTCTTTAAATCGACAAGTACTTTCTGATGCAGATTTTTTTTTTCCCTATTCTTTTCATTTTTCATTTATTTATTTATTTTTTTTTTTTTGGGTTTTTATCTTGGGCGGTGGTGGTAAGAAAGTGAAACATTTCGACAATCTGCAGATGTGTATATAAACATAAAATGGCACAATCGTGGATTTATAGCAGCACAAATCCCATTAGAAGACAAAAAGGACAAGTTTAGCTGAGCACACACATTAAATTTTCTTTTTCTTTTCTTTCTTTTTTTTTTCCCCCCCTGAAGGGTGCACATGTAAGATCAGCAACAACAACTAAAGGGAGGGGGGTTGCGTAAAAAAGTGTGAAACTGCTCTCGGTCACTGAATGACCAAATATATATATATATATATATATATATATATATTCTTCCAAGTCCACTACTTAACAGCGACACATGCACTAATGCATATCAACTAATTTTCACGGACGACTTTTTTTTTTTTTTTTTTAAACACCCTTTAGTCTTTCCAGCATATTGAAATGAGAAACATAACAAGAAATTTATTCCGTATGAAATAGAAAAAATAAAAGATATAACAATAATATAAAATAATTTATTAATTATCGATATTAAATTATTTGATATTATATCAAGTGATGTTAAATAAATATCATATTACATTTCTTTCTTCTAACTATGGTTCACCAAAAAGAAAAAAAAAAAGAACAGAAAAGAAGAAGAAAAAAAACCACAATAGGACTTTATTTTTCAACTACTAATTTTGTATCATAAACTCTCTGTTTTTTTTTTTTTTTTTAGCTCAGATGAAATCTTAAAACATGTACCTAGCACCCTACACTTGAATATTGAATCTCCAGTATTTTTTATTTTTCTTCAAAAATGTCAAAATCAGTCTTCAACCTATAGGGTGGGGGGACTACGAATTAGGATGGAATTTTTCGACTCTTTTCTTTCGGTGGTTTTCTTAAAAATCACGATGGACCACATCATCTCAAAATGACAAGATTCAGTATTATCTTTCCTCCGAAGATTTTTTGAATATCAAAGATTCCTCTGAGAAAAATCACGAGGATTTTGGATTTTTTTTTTTTTTTTGACCCTTCAAAACCACAAGGGGTCTTTTCCGAGGCCCATGTCATATTCATATATAGCTGATGTGATTTTATAAAATCAAAATAACAAAAACCATGTACGAGTAACCAAACCCATCACTCAAACAATAATAATGAAGACGAAACCGCGACCTTACATTGACATCAGTGTGACTGTGAGTGAGTTGTTCCACTTCCACTACCAGAAAGCCAGCAATCTGTTCAATTATCTCACATACACCACCACAACCACAAATTATTTCCCCCATCAAATTTTTGATCTCAATGAGCTTTAACTTCAAAAGATTTATTTATTTTTTAATTAAAATTTTTTTTCCCTTGAATATTTGCTCTGCGAAAAAATCGTATTTGCATGGAAAACTAGTTAGCTTCAAGTCCAAAATACACAAAATTAGCAAGCAACATTCCAATGTTCCAAAACAGTAACCAAGTTATAAGAATGGTAATTATCCCAAGAGTTGCCATAAAATGAAATGGTTTAAGAATGATACGTAAAGATCAAAATTGGGGGTTTGTTAATAATGTCTGAGTTTAAAGTTTAAATCAAACATCTGAAAATAGAAGGAAAAGACAGGCTTCTTTGAAGCGGACAATCACTAAAACTACTCCTTAAAAGCTCACCTAGTGTTCTTACTCATTCCTTGACTACTCCCGTTGTCTTCTCACCAACTCCAGCAGCAGTTTTTGAAGGAGGTTGCTCGGAACACGCTTTCAGGACGGCCTCATTCTGCAACAAGAGTGGTACAAAATATTGAAATATTGGAACTTTTAAGTCACAATCTTCAAATTTGTTATTAAACAAAATATATTCAGAGATGAGATGAGTAGTGCTAGGAACACCACCTCTAATCATGATTTCAGTATCAACTTCGAATTGTCACCTTGCCATTGACAAATAGTCAAATATAATATCTAGTTATTAATTGATGTGGCAATCTTTACCAACAAAAGAATGACAACTCAAATTTGGTATAAAAAATAGAGATTAGACTTGGTGTCCCAGCATTTTTCATTCTCAGACAAGGGCTTAAAGTAAAACGTAACAGTATCTATCCTTCAGAAGTATGTTGGCAAATAAAGCATGTATTTACACATTTGAATGAGTTCTTAAGCAGCAGCCTGCAAGTAGAACTGCATTTCAGCCATTTTTTTAAAGAAACCTCAACACGCAACAGAATCTGTACAGCAATCTGATACATTAAGAACAAAAGAACTAAATACACCTTCAACTTATAAGGTGACGATGTATTAGAAAACAGTGTCATTCAAAATCTGGTTAAACTAAATTGCCAAACCTAACTGGTGGCATTCAAAGGACAGGTAATAATCACACATCCTACCTCTGAACTGGGATTAGTAGATGGTCTTGGTCATGGTAAGTCCCAACTCCCAAGAACAAGAAAACAATTAAACCTCTTGTTGTTTGGTATGATAGGCCATGAGATTTTAAAACGAGGGCACCTAATAAATGACTGTCAGTTGCCACTGATGACGAATCTACAAAAAGGCAGAGATTTGCTGAATATTTTCACCAATATCAGTTCAGACTCTTTATATGCATTTTGTTTTAACTCATTGAGCTTGTGTTAAATGCTCTTTACATGAGTATAAAGTGTGTATCATTTTTCAATTTCAATCTACGATGTACCAGAAGACGTCTTAGAGAAAATATTCTATCCATACTCCATAGAAAGAAAACATGTGGTAACCCAATCAAACTTTGTATCGTGATAATCTGGTGCAAATCACGAATGGTTAATTAAAATGACAATTTAATCTATATTATAGACATTCGAACAATCCCGGTAACAATATCATTGGAAATTTGGAATCTAAATTCAACATTAATTTAAGCAAAAAACTACAAAAGAAATAATTCATTAAAAAGAAAGGCCTCCAAGAAGGGATTTTTTTTTTTTTTCTTAAGAAAGCATAAAGTGCATCTCCAATGCAATGTAAAACTCCTATGTCAATGCTAAATTTGGCAGTTGGATAAGAAAATCGTTCTCTAATATAATACTATATATCTATTGTCAAATTTGACATATGATCTACTTGGTGGCAGATAAACATATGAAATGTGTTACGGCACGATATGCAGCAAATCCCATGTCCGATGGGAACAGTTAACAAAGAAATCCAAATTTGTCCGGTATTATTGTATCCGTAGGTAACAGAACGAAAAAAGGGCCCGACTCCAAGTTGTTCAAGAATAGTAGTGTTGAGTTTCTCAACCCTTCAAATTTTGGCAGTTGGTTGATTATTGGTTAATGTGTTGGCTATTCACTTAATAGTTAAAACCTTATCATTTTTTCAATTCCAAAGCTTAAAACTTGCGGGAAAAAAAAATGATATAGCATTTAAGTAGCATTATGAATTGGAGCATAAAATACAATACTTTTACCAATATTTTCACTGAATGTAACATTAATATTCGCATTCGACATTATAAGGTGGTTTCTTATCTACCGATTACCTTTTTAACGTAGGAATTATTCCAATTTCCAGTTCTTAACAAATTCGGTTTTTTTTTTTTTTTGAGATGATGAAAAAAAAAAAAAAAAAACCCATAGGATCAACAAAGACAAATAGTAAATAGTTCAGCATGCGAAATAACTAAAATCCATAGCAAAAATTAGAACAAAAAACTGAAAAATGATGAGAAAAATGAAAGGATTTCCGAACCTAAAACCCTAAGGTAAAACCCTAAATCAGAACCATAAGAAGAGAGAGAAAGTAAGAGAGAGAGAGAGAGAGAGACCTGCCAAACACGGAGAAGACGCTTCTTGGCGTTGGCCTTACGAGTGGTGGTGAGCTTAATTCTCTTCCAAACCAGACCTCCCGAGTCATGCTTCTTCACTATCTCCATCACCCGGCTTCCCCAGAAAGCGCCCACCATCTCTCTCTCTCTGAACTCTCTCTCTGAACTCTCTCCACTCTTCCCCTAATTGTTGTTGATGTAGAAGGTATGGGCCAGCGTGTAAAATGCCCAAAACAGCAATGGATTGGGTGGAGATGGTAATAGGCCCATTTGTACTGCGGACCTTTGGACCAAATGACGAATGATATGATCCTCCTCCAACATTGTCACATGACAGCCTTTTTTTTTTTTTTTTTTTTTTTTTCTTTTAAATTATTTTTGGGAAATTGTAGCTTATAGGTTATTTAAAAAAAAAAAAAAGTATTTGACTTAGATAATTGATTTTAAAATATTTGAGCTAAATAATTTATGTATTTGGAGTTATGGACCAAATGAAACGAATAATCCTCCTCCAATAGCATCACATTATCATTTCTGCATTGACACATTTTTTTTTTTTTTTTTTTTTTATAAATGTTGGTCGGAGATTGTAGCATATATGTTTATTTAATAAAATATTTTAAAATAAATAACAAATTTAAAATATTTGAAATATATAAACATATATATTGATAAAATATTTATTTACGAAAAATAATGATTTATTTACTTAGTAAAAATGTAAACATATTTATTTACCAAAAATATTTTAAAATTTATTATTTAAGTTAAATAAATATATTTATTATTATTATTGTTATTAGTGAGTGGTAGGAAGGTAGGACACGTGTGGAGATGTAATTTAGTTTCTTCAGGGCGAGGTGGAAAAACATGCAAGCATGGAGTGGCGACTTGGGTCATATTTGGTGAGAGAGGCATTTGCTTGCCATCTCATTATTAGGATGGGAGGAGATGACCTCAATCAGCACAGCACAAGAGTCCTACCCAAGTCTTTTGGCCGAGTGTGTGCCTCTTCAAGCCAAAGCCTCAAATCTCCCATACTCATCAACAAACTTTTCTAAAAGTTTTCTTCAAATTCTATACTATTGCTTTTTTTTTTTTTCCATCAAAGTTTTCTTCAAACTAGTAGAGACTAGTCTACACTTGGGAGAGGAATGTTGAGTGCTCTGTTTACGGGACATCATAATGGAGGGGTTTGCGGCGCACATAAGCGTGGTACCATAAAAAAAAAAACCCCCTTATTTTTTCATTTAAAAAAAATAAAAATAAAAAGGTGACGGTTCCACGCTGTGTGTGTCTCAAACTTTGCCATAAATCTCAAGTTTCGCTAATGAAAAATGTTGTGAAGATTTATTATAAGGTAATTTTGTTAATTTTTCATTATTTTTTGATGCAATTACTGCTGTGTATTAAATGATGTCCTTGTCTCTTTTAATTGCTCTTTGTTTCTCTCCCATTTTTTTTTTTTAATTAATTATTTATGGATTGAAGATGGATCCCCCTAGGCAAAGGCAAAAAGAGGCTGCAAATTACGGAGCATGAGACAATACTGGATGTAAGACTGATGATGCTCGCTGCAGAATTTTCTTTCATGCTACTGATTTCAATAAGGAAAGGAAAAAAAAAAAAAAAAAAACATTTTATAGGTCGGCATATATATATATATATATATATATAAGCATCTCCCTTCTTTTCTTTTCTTTTATTATTATTATTATTATTATTATTATTATTATTATTATTATTATTATTATTGTATTTTTCTTGTTTGGTTATGCATATTGATGAAAATCATTTAGTTATTTTTCAAGCGAAAAAGAAAAGGAACGAAATTGTATAGTTTCTAAATGCAACTCATAACAATTAACATGTGTGGATGCATAAAATTCATAGAAGTAAAAATGTTTGTACATGTCTCTAGCATTAGATTAGTTGTATCGTGGACTATGAGACAGATTAGCCTCGCAATTGTTTGCTATTTTAACAAGCGTATCATTTATGATCTTGTTTTTGTTCTCTCATGTATCCAATTCTTCTTCCCAAACTTGTCACCTTCTGCCACCAGAACTAAAATATAATGTGATAGAGAATTATTTTGTAGATGTATATATAATCTATTAGTAATTTTATAATAATTTTAAAACATATTTAATTTTAGCTCGTAAAAATTTAAAAAAAATTACCATGTTATTATGAGAATAATAATGACATAAGATAAATATATAATCTTTGATATCGTGCGACTTGTGGTGTGTAAGTTTTGATGTTATTTAGTTAATGGAGTTTTTTCCAAGCAAAAAAAAAAAAAAAAAAAAAAAACCGTTAATGGTGTTTATCTTGTCATGAGATAACCCCACTTATAAAAGGATGGACATCTTTTTGTTGAATTTGTTGAGAAATATATTATAGTATGGCTCATTTATTGAATCGTGAACCTAATTGTTGCTTCACTACGAATTTTATACCCAAAAAGTATCTCTAATTCCTCAAAAGTCAAAGAGCACGGATCGTTCTAATTATTCACACATGTGATTGTTATCATAAGAGGTACTTTGGCCATGACTATACTCTCAAACCACATGAGAGTCAAGTGATTGCAAAATTTATCATTTTTCTATTTTTTTTAAAGCACATAGGAGTTTAATATGTCTATACATTTTTTAAGTAGTAGGCCTATAACTCCCACTTAAAAAGATAGACACTTTCAAATTTTGAAATTAAGAACTCCTATCTGTATAAGATTGAAGGACTGCAGATCAAGTGCCCATCTTGTAACAAACAGCTTCTGTTATAAATCAAATGATTTAAAACATAACTCTATCGATAGGTTGCTTTCAAATGCTTATTGTAGAAATATTCTGTTATTAAAACAAGAAACTGTTGATTTTTATTATACATGTCTTTATTTATCTGAAAATTATTTTAGATCGATGAATATTTATTGGTATGGTATGATTAAAATTGTCAAATTTTTATTAAATTCTGTTAAGTTAGCTCATTCTTTTTAATTTAATATGATTTGATATGATCTAACAATCATTTATGTACTAACATCCACATGGGTGGATGGGTAACTTTACGAGCTTCTCCCCTTCGTCCAACCGAATTCGACTCCCGTTATTTCCCCTTAGGCCTTGCTCTAACTTTGGTTGTTGAAATATGGTTTGATAATGACATGGTAGATCTTGGATGGCCGTCTGAGAGAAATCAGTATAAAAAACCCGTCTCCCTGTCATATCTAGGGAAAGTGGTTCCTGTCTGCCAGATCAAGTAAAGATTAATAACTATTTAGAGTCTATGAAACAGTATGAGAAAATAGGAGGGAGACACTTTGCTCCACTAACTGAACAACAGAACCCAACACTTTCCATCATTTTGTCCTTAACCCCCTCAAACTAGTATTATACATATCTTAATATACATGATGAATTTCTTATATCGCAGCCATATAAATAGGACGGATGTAATTTTGTTTAGACTTATGTAGTTATTAATTATACATATAATTTTATATGTAATATGTTATACTTTGATACATTTCTTATAAGTAATAAGTTAGTGTTATACGATATTAATCTTGATATTATATGTGTAGGATTGTACGGTTGTTAGACACGACACTTTATAAAATGTATATAGTTTTCTATGATGATTTCAGAAAAAAATTATCATCCCTTGTAACATGTAAAAGTATTTTAAGTGATACTTAAAGATTTTGTGCTTCATTTAAATTTATGTTACGAGAGAAGGACGGCTCTTTCGTAAGGATGTCGATAAATTTTAAAGTTGTCTAAAGTCTTTTTCTGTAATATATGAAATAATTTTCACTTAAAATATGGTAAGATAAGGACGGATTTTTTTTTTTCCCCAAAGGATTATATAAACCAATCGATTTAAAAATAACACATTCGGATCGCTTTTCGTTCATTTCCGCCACACCTAGCAACCGGATCCACCAAAATCCGTAGCGGTGTATTAGCACCAAGATATTCAACGAGAGCCTTTTGATTTTACAAAATTTTTTACAACACAACATGGGAATAAATAGTATACATATGTACAACAATGAAAAAAAAGACCCTCAAAAGTTGCATAGACATAAATATGGAACTATTTATTATATGGTTGGTGACACGTTTGTCTCGTCTCTTTTTGCAAGATGATTTGCATACGACGAATTACAACATTTAGCAGCTTTGTAATGAGAAAAATCAACGGTCAATTGCATCACAAGAAAAAAAGAATAATAAGTGGTAGGAAAGAAAACAAAACGACGATTAGGTGGAGCATTTGGGGAAGGTCAGCTATGGCAGTCCAGTCTACATTATGCACCATCCCCCCGAGATTAGGTGCGACTCCTAATCATTTTTCATCCACTTAAAAATTAAAATATTATTCTCATGCCTTAGCTCATTCATTAAACAAAATATATTTATGATGGAGTATGGTTGTTTGGTGTACATATAGATATATGTTTGTTTGGTGTACATATATATATACCCCAGCTAGCTACCATTTTCCTACTTTGTTATGTAATACTTACATTTTTATATATACATTGACATTGATATTTCTACATTTTTATATTTATATTTATATGCAGGCACACACCTTATAGCCTTTTTTTAGCTCCTTCTTAACATTTTTTTAGATTCTATTTTTTATATTATTTCAAAAAAGAGCAGAGTAATGCTTATTAATTAAAAAAAAAAGTGACAATTCATATGTTATATAGGTTGATATTTAAAAAATGAGATTAGAGTTGATATTCCTAATATTTTTCAAAAGAAAAATATCATAAGAATATGAATCCAGACCATTAATAAGATATTTCTTAAATTCACGCTTTTTGTTTTATTTTTTTAACAAAACTTCAGTCTCACAGAAAAAGTTAAAATCCTTTCCAAAAAAAAAAAAAAAAAAAAAACCAAAATGATGAACGTGATCCTTGTTTGGCCCTTCTACTCTCATTTGGTCAAATAATGTCACAAATTATAAATTACAAAAAAATGTCGTTACATGGACATTCTGATAGTAATATCACATTTCACTTTATCTAAAGATACATAGTTCAATATTTTACATACAACTTCAAAATAAATAAATAAATTACAAAAAAGTCTTCTAACAGGGAAAAAAAAGCAAAAAAAAAAAAAAAAAAGCAAAAAGTCATAGAGGATATAGTCCTTTTTTTTTTTTTTTTTAGGGAGATTTCTGCCATATTTGAGGGTTTAATTAGGAATCCTAAAATATAAGGGAAAAATAAAGAGCAAGAAGACCATAATGACGAGCTTACCCTTGGTTGGGCCCTTGGGATATGCAACTTCACAGCTTGTAAATTACAAAAAAGTATAAGGTCAAACACGTACTAACAAAACTCCAGAAAAAAAAGGGAGGAAAAAAAAAAAAACAGAGATGGTAACTGGTAAGTAACAGAACAAGTCAAAAAACAAATATCCATCTTGTGCCGAACAAAATAGAAAAGCGAATAATGAAATATTTCCAAAATTTTGAATCCAAAAAATATGGAGAAGATTATTGTCACTAAACACAGACATTATAATACATATTTATATTTCCATGTTAAGTACAAATTTATTTTGCATTAAAGTCACATGTATAATGTATAATCGCAGCAGTAGTCAGCAGACAAACAGCTCTCTCTCTAGTCGTAGGAGTAGTATTTTTCTTTTTCTTTTTTGGTTGTTATTAATTATGATTATCATTATCGGAAAAAAAAAAAGAAAATATAAATGGTCAAGAAATAGAAGTGAGAATAAAAAACATAAAATAAATAAATAAGAAATAAAAAAGCGAGGTCGCAAGTTGAGGAGTGGAAGAGGGTGGTGGCTGGCTGGCTAACCTCAAAACCATTTTTGATTATTCCACATCAAATCGCCGATCCCGATCCCAAACCAAAACCCTATTCAGGTTGTTCGTCTCTTCTTAAATCTTAAATTCATTTCCGCTTCTTCTTCTTCTTTCCCTTTCCAATTTTTTATTTTATTTCTTTTATTAGGCTTCATGGTAATTTAATGCTCGTAGCTTCAATTCCAGATTTCCTTTGTGTTCTTATGCTTCGCCAATTTCATTTTTCATTTTTTTTTGTTTTCAATTTTTCACATCTGCTGTTGTTTTGCTTTTCTTTCGGTATTATCGATGTGTGTTCTTCTCCGGTGAAATGGGAATTGCTTAAAGTTCTCTCTCTCTCTTAGAAATTAATTTGTAGTTTCTCATTCAAGTACAAATGAACCGTAATGATTCCACAAAAACGAATCTTGAATTCACAAATATTATCTGTGCTCTTTTTTTTTTTTTTTTTTTTTTTTTTTTTTGCAATCCGTTACCAGTTATTTGTTTTTAATTTTTTGTTAAAAAAAAAAAATGCTTTCAGTGATCGGAGGAATTTTGTGAAGAAAACAAAGAAAGATGTGGGGGTTATTGAGGCAAAAAGTCGGCGCTGGAAGCTCATCTGCTCTGGTATTATTACCTTTATTTTCTCATATGATTTAACTGTAATTCCCCTATACAAATGTTGTGTGTGTGTCTAATGAAAAAATGTTTCCCTACAGTCTATGCAGATAATTCGCCCTGTAGTGTCTGCTTTGAGGAATTATTCTTCTGCTGCAAAAGAGGTAATCGTGGCTTACTTGTATTTCTGCTGCTATTCTTCCCGGACACTCCCTCATGGAAAACTAGTTTCTGTTGTTTTTTTTTTTTTCCCTCTTTATAATAGATTAAATTTTAGGTATCGAGTTTCTTGCTGTTAGAAGGAATAATGCTGGAATTAAGTTTTGTTGAAATGGTAATTGTGCACAGATGACGGTCAGAGAGGCTCTAAACTCCGCACTTGATGAGGAAATGTCTGCCGATCCTAAAGTCTTTTTGATGGGTGAAGAGGTGGGGAGATGTCAATTTTTTTTTTCCTAAGCGAGAATGTTTGCTCTTTCTGTTCTTATGTGTTTCCTGATGTTTTTTGTACATGCAGGTTGGTGAATACCAAGGCGCATACAAGGTGAGATTGGTTTGCTAAAGAAATGAATTTGTAAACCTATAACTTCTTTAAAGGCCCTCTTTGGAACTTAAAATGTTTGTCTCATAATGCCCTTTTAACTTGCCTTTTTGTGTAGATATCAAAAGGTCTTCTGGATAAATATGGCCCTGAGAGAGTTCTTGATACTCCGATTACAGAGGTTATTCTTGTTACTTTGACTTACCTTTATCATTCCCATTATATTCCATTTACCTTGTTACTTTAGTTGTTAGTAAAGGATATAGATATAAGGTTGTGTTATTGTTTTTATTTCTCACTGGCTTTGATATTCGTAAGTTTATTTGTCTTTATTTGTTGCATGACCTAATTTTTGGTATGTGCTTTGCAGGCTGGATTTACTGGGATAGGAGTTGGCGCCGCCTACTATGGTTTGAAGCCTGTGATAGAGTTTATGACGTTCAATTTCTCAATGCAGGTTCAATAGTTTTACTTTAAGATATAGTCTTTGGATGAAGTATATTTTTCTAATCTGTCAATTTCTGGGAGATACAGTATGCTCCGTGACGGTTGTTAAGCTGAGTTCAGAAGAAGAGGTTCTGGACTTCTATAAGATTCTTCATATATGGTTGTTACTATTATAGTTGCCAGGAATCTCATTCCGGATTTTTCTGCAGGCGATTGACCACATCATTAATTCTGCTGCAAAATCGAACTATATGTCTGCTGGCCAGATATCTGTGCCAATCGTTTTCAGAGGACCAAATGGGGCTGCTGCAGGTGTTGGTGCTCAGCACTCTCAAGTATGTTAAATCAGCCCATTCTATTCTTATATATCCACCAGCAACGCACCTTTTGGCTTGGCATAGTTTATTAGAACTTCCAATAATTAATTTACTCCTTAATTCAGTGTTATGCTGCATGGTATGCCTCCTGTCCTGGATTAAAAGTTCTCGCTCCTTACTCATCTGAAGATGCTCGTGGATTGCTGAAAGCTGCCATAAGAGACCCTGATCCTGTTGTTTTCCTTGAGAATGAATTGTTGTAAGTAATTAATTTTAGGCGACTGTAATTTAGATTTACCTTTCTCATGCTAAATGTTATTGGTTGATTTAATTTTTGTACTTCAGGTATGGTGAATCATTTCCTGTTTCAGCTGAAGCTCTTGATTCTAGTTTTTGCCTTCCAATAGGAAAAGCTAAGGTAAACAAATAGGCTAATGGAATTAGGTGTCGAATGATTGTTGATTTATTTAACACGTGTACAGCTACTCTGTTATGTAGACACGGTGTTCTGATGTTTGTCTTAAAAATATCTAATTAACACAGATTGAGAGAGAAGGAAAAGACGTGACTATCACAGCTTTTTCAAAAATGGTCGGCTATGCTCTCAAGGTTTGTCTGGCACGCATCCTCAACTGTCGCTCATGCTTTATACAAAAGAATTTCCTTTTTTGTTTTTGTTTTTTTTTGTGGGAAATAAACTTCAGTGGACCAGCAGGCACAAACTTAAGTAGGTGCTATTACATAAGATTTTTTTTGAAGTTTGCTTGGAAACATGTTATGTATGGTAGGAATGAGGGAAGAAGGTATAGGGATTTCGGAGGAAATTGAAAAATTATGGTGTTTGGCTGGGGTGATTTTTGAAAGGAAAGGAAAACTAGAAGAAAATATCTTGCACTTTTTAATCTCTTAAATTGGAGAGAAAGGGGAGGGAAAACTTTGACCAAAAAGTGAAACAAACAAAATTACTAAATGATCGTCTTATATTAATAATATCTTTGAAAAACAAGAAAAAGTACGAGTAAAATAGAAATTTCTTAATTACACCACTTCTTTCCTTCCACTTTTACTTGCGAAATCAAACAACAAAAGATTATTTCAGTCTTTCCTCCCTATGTTACCAAACAACAAAATGCAACAACAAAATCTTTTCTCTCCCTCGTATTCTTCTCTCTCTTACTTTTTTTCTCTCCTTATTTGCTTTCCTTCCTACCAAATTTATAGTGTTAACGTTCCCATTGCTTTGGTCGTTTCCCCCCCCAAGTGTGGATGCAAACTGTTTTAGTATTTTCCTGAATTATTCTGGTTGATTATTTGACCTACTTTAGCAAGTTTTCTTTTTCCTCCATTTGGGAGTAATTATATTGTTTGACGTTCAGGCTGCTGAGATACTCGAAAAGGAAGGAATTAGTGCTGAGGTAAATCATTGCTAAAAGAACATGAAACTCTTACATAGTCCCTGAACTAGTTTTAGATCCAGCAATGACCCTTTGTATCTATGTAGGTCATTAACTTGCGGTCAATTCGGCCACTGGATAGATCCACCATCAACGCTTCAGTCAGGAAAACCAACAGACTGGTAACAGTTGAAGAAGGATTTCCTCAGCATGGTGTCGGTGCTGAAATCTGGTTTGCATCTATCCTCTATCCTGCATGTATAATTTGCATTTTACACACACTACTCAAGCTTACATCATTTACTTCTCGTTGAAACAGCACATCTGTTGTTGAGGATAGCTTTGGCTATCTTGATGCACCAGTTGAAAGAATTACCGGTGCCGACGTTCCCATGCCTTATGCAGCTAACTTGGAGAGAATGGCTGTCCCGCAGGTCTGTAGAGTAATACTTCCCTTGACATAGTAGTTGGTGTCATTTGTATTAATCTTCTTGGTGATTGGTTGATATAAATTTACTTCTCGTTTCGGTAATTAGTCTGTTTTTTCACTTGCTTAATTGCACAGGTTGAAGACATAGTTCGCGCAGCAAAGAGAGCATGCTACAGAGCCATGCCTGTAGCTGCAACTGCTTAGTTTTTGCCAATTTCATCCGCACATCATCTCCACGCCATGGTAAGTATTTATGGTGAAATTCTTGTTCTACTAATTCAACGTTGGGCTCTCTGTCAAGCCCCCATCCCATTTTTATTAGATAGAGAGCAAGGCAAAAAATGAACGGGGGATTTGCTTAGCTGAGCAGGTCTCTAATGGACGTCGATAATTGTTAATGGTTTCAGGAGATGGACTGTATATTATTTCTCTTCGAATCACAAACGGGGAGGAACATGGTTGTCAAATAACTTGGAGAACTCTGACCGGAGCGAGGAAAAAAAAATTTTTTTGTGGCTGTTTTTGTTCATTTATATGTTTTGGCAGTCAACATGAAAACTGTTCTACTAAGGCAGCGATGTTTCGGGGTTTTTTTTTTTTTTGCTTGAATCTCCAATACAAGGGGTTTGCCTTTAGAAAGGTCTGCAACTGCTGTTTTGAGTGATTTCTGATGAATTTCTTTGATTTTTTTTTTTTTTTTTTTGCCCATTTGGTCACTCAAATTGTGGGACATCCACTATCCCTGATTTTATGTACTCTGCATCTCCAATTTTAACAGTTGGTATAACCAATTCATAATAAGAGGAATAAATGATTGACCCAAAAAAAAAAAAAAAATGCAGAAGTGATATCATTTTAATCTGAGTTCATTCAATATATGACCATTAAAACAAAAGAGAGAGAGAGAAATTAAATGCCGTTTGTGTCCTTGTTAATCTTACCAATAGTGATCCTTTTTTTTATTTTTATTTTATTTTTTATACCCCCCCTCTCTTGGCTCAAATGCAGTTGGTTTGAAGACGACGGGCAAGGTTGTAGTTGTAAATGTAGCTTGGTTAACATTTTTCTCATTTTGTTTTTGTTTTTGTTTTATTAATAAACGAAATTAAAGAGAATATTTGATTAAGATGTGTGTGTGTGTGTGTTTTAAAATAAAATTAGATTAAGATGTTTAAAGAGAGTTTGTACCATCCTTCTCACTTTTGAAAAACAAGAAACAAGGAAATGAAAGCGATACTTGAATAATGCTTTTAGTTTATTCCCTCGAACATATTAGTTCATGGGGACAATAACTGTAAAACGTCAATGGGCCACTCTCTAAATTGTATTTGTCCTTCTACTATTGCGATTAAACAATCAGGCTTGCGTTCAAAGATGCTTAATCCATCAATACATGACTTCTGAGCCAGGTCTTTGGTCGTGCAATTACTGAGCACTAGTTTTCAATCAATCAATTAACGACTTCTGAGCCAGGTCTTTGGTCATGCAATTAATATACAGTAATATTTCATCACTAATTTTAATGTCAATTTTTATATCTATTTTGAATTATCACTTTCACCTTTTTTTTTTTTTTGTTGGTAAAACCGTAAAAAGCAATATGTTATTATGAATTCACGTGATAATTATTATCAAAAACAAAAAGATAACTCAAAATTAATACAAAAATAAAAAATAAAATTAGAGTCGATATTTATTACATTTTTCATTTTCAGTATGACTCTGTATAGGCGGTGGATAACCCTATTCTACATTAGTATAGAGACATTTTTTTCAATCTAGATAAAACATACTCTTATAAAATTTTCAATAATTAATAATTTCTGAAAACGATTTTGACATAAGTAAATAGTCCTGTATTTCTTCTGTTAATATATATATATATATATATGTGTGTGTGTGTATAAAACTAGTAAAGTGGCGATAAATTAAATAGAAGTTTAATTGGAAATTGCAGCAGACCTTACAAAAACAAAGACAACAATGAGCCATCACGGCAAGGCAGCTGATTGACAAAAAAGAAAAAAAGCATTTACTCAGAAAAAGAGAAGACTTGGATTTGATCCAACGAAACACGCTTTCTTGACCGAAAAAAAAAAAGTATATTATACCTCTTCTCTTCTTTTCCACCACGCCCTACCCCATTTGTCTTTCTTACGGTCTTTCTTGGACTGCGATTTTCACATTTAATATTCTCTTATTGTTTCTTGAGGGTCCTAGGGTGGTTCTCGCAATGAACTTTGACGCCCTTTTCGGTGAAACATTTATTAATAAATAATAATAGTAAGAAAATGCACACACACACACACCCATATATATATATATATATATTTTACAACTTCTGTTCATACTTTTCTTTTAGTGTTTTACCCATCAATAACATAATAACAAATCATATTCTTTTAGTTTTTATTTTCTTATTATTTTGATGTGATTTTAACTAAATATTATTTTAGAAATGTGCATTATTAATAATTATGTCTTGTTTTCAATATATATATATATATATATATATATATTGGGTAGAAGGGGATATTTTGGATACGTGGAACAATGCAAAAGGAGTATATGAGTAAGTATTGGGTTGAATTGGACATGTTCAAGTTTAAAATTAAAGGAGCTCAGCAATTTCTTTTTAGGAAATGTTGATGATTAAAGGTTTTAACATGTTCTAACAGCATTAGTAAAAACAATTGATTATTGGGAAGGGAGGTTCATAGTTGAGTTATATATATATATATATATATATATATAAGAAATTCAATACAATATGAATATTGATGGATCTAAAAAAACAAAACAAAAATACAAGTGATTATTCCTGATTTATTGATAAAATTTGAATTCAACCGAATATGATCATCAGAAAAAATAGAATGATGACATTGTAAAATTGATTGTATACCCCCCCTCCCTCTCTATAATTTTTTATATACCAATAAAATACATGAATAGCAATGCATACCAAATATTTTTTAGACCAAACACAGCAATTCAAGCTCACGTTTTAAAAAGTCACAACACCTTGACCAATAATACCTTCACATTTTTCAAGACTGTTGAACGCAGCTCTCTCCTATCTCTATGCACCGAATAAAAACGAGGAAAAGAAAACATGTAAACTTGTATTTAAAAAAACAATATCTTTTCAATAAAATATTTCTTTACCGTTAAATTCTAATTTCAATAAATTATTATAATTTTATAAGTTAAGATATTTTGTTACATATATTCACGTTGCTATAAACATATCTTTCTTCATTTATTTTTCTAAAATCAATTTATCATTTTTTTTTTTGGAGTTTTTACAGTATAATCTCTTATTATCTTCTTTTACATTATTGATAGAAATAATTATTCAGATATTTTGGATTAATCTTTTAACAATATTATTTATGATGTGTTCATTGTAAAAATTCATAAATCGCTATGTAAAATTATGTCCGACACAAATTAAACCGTTGAAAAATTAATTAAATTTTTACTTATAGTGTAAAACAAAGAAAGCCTACTATAAGAATTCCCTTATTGTTATGTCCTTGCAAAGGCCGGGTGAAATTAATTTTCATTTTAATGGAAGACGGATGGAAGAATTATTATTATTATTATTATTTTGCTTAATTAGAAATGATTAAGCGGTTATTGTGTAGTTGCGTAGGAGTTACCAGAGAGCTTTTGTCTTGTGGAAGACTCAACAGAGATATGGTCAAATTGTCCTCATTTTTTGGCAGCTATAATTAAACAACAAAATAAATATGAAATAAAAAAACCCGGAAAAAACAAAAAGAAAAAATGATTAAAGGAAAAAAAGTCTACTATAAAAAGTAAACGGTACGTTTGCTTCTTTCCTGCAAAATTCCATTTCCATTAATAATCTCGAGAATTTTTTTTTCTTAAAAAAAAAAAAGAGTAATTACGATATCATTATTCTCATTTTCAACACCAAAAAAAAAAAAAAAAAGAAAAGAAAAAGAAAAAGAAAAGAAAAGAAAAGAAAATTCTCACTGTAGGATTAATATAAATATAAATATAATTATTATGACGTGACCAAAGAATGGAGTTGAAGAAGAAGAAGAAGAAGAAGAAATACTCAAGTGTTTTCAAATTTGCTCTTTCGCTTTCGACTTTCCATTCCATTCCATTACCAGATTTTCTTCTCCGTCTTCGTCGTTTTCGTCTTTAAGATTCTTGAATCGAATTGTCAAAATTAAGGAAAATTCGTTGAATATTGAGGCTTTGATTTCTCTGAATTTGTATAATTATCTTCTTTTTGTTGGTGTCGGAATTGGATCGTTGGAAGAGAAGAAAAATGAAAACGTCGCTGAGAAAATTGCGAGGTTTCGCACTTAACAAGCAGGGCGCTAAGGACCGGAGAGATCTCCGGCCTCTGCCTCAGTTGGACGAGCTTGCTCAGGCTTATCAGGTAAGCTTTCCTCTGTTTGGTTGCCGAGAAACCATCGGAAGAAAATAAAAAAAAATAAAAGAGAAAAAAGAACGAAGCATTAACTTTCACGATATTTGATATTTCTCCTCCTCTCGAGCCATAGCGCTCGAGTTTGCTTTCTGGAGACTAATTTACCTTCTGTCTGGTCGCCGAGAAAATATTGGAAAGTGGAAAAGAAAAGAAAAAAGCTTTGGAAATTAAAGCGTTCATTTTGTGTTTATTTTTGTAATTTTAATTATTTTTTTTTACGCCTCTCTTAGTACAGCGTTCCAATGTTTCTTACAGGAAACTGAATCAAATTGATTGAAAGGACGTCTGGAATTAGAAACCTAGGGCTCTGACAAAATAGCAAACGATTTTTAAACTCTATCTCTTCATTGATTTTTTTTTTTTTTTTTTAAGTATCATAAAGAATGAAACTTTGACGTAGATGGACCATGAGCTAAAACTGCGTTTGCATCGCCCCTTTTTTTTTTTTTTTTTTTTTTTTTGTGCTGTATTACTTTCTGTTGTTGTTGAAGTTGGTGAATGGAGTACTGTCTATGTTTATGCCTTTGGAATTATGGTTTTAACTCCTTTGGAAAGTTTTGGATATGATTTGTCAAGAACTTTCTTATAATTTATGTCTTCTTGTTCTTGAAGGACATGCAAGACATGAGAGATTGCTATGATGGCTTACTTTCCTCCGCTGCAGCTACTGCAAATAGCGCATACGGTAAAATAGTGTTGTCCTTTTCTTTGATATTCTTTTCTTCCTTTTGACTCTTCTGGAATGTCTGTTGTGATTTTGTTATTGAAAGGAGTTTAAATGGTTGTCTTGATGGAAGCTTTCTCAAGTAGCATTGTGATTCGAAGTTTTGTTTTCTCTCTTCATCAACTTCCATGATCTTATAGTTTTGATGGTTTGTGTATGATATCTAATGCTCAACTAAACAATAACAAATATGTCATAAATTGGTAAAAGAAGCAATTCAATCTTGACTTATTGTGATCTATATTCATTGTTAGTCTAATGTCTTTCCCTTTGTTTTCAGAGTTCTCGGAGTCATTGCGGGAAATGGGTGCTTGTCTTCTTGAGAAAACTGCCCTGAATGATGATGAAGAAAGTGGTAAAGTGATTGGCAGTAAAATTATGTTTTACTTCTAGTTTTGTCCCGTAACAGTTGTTTTACTGAAAAGTTTCCATCATAAGATGGAAAGATAAGAGGTCTGCTGACTGAATATCAAATCTTCTCACTCTTTTCCCCCCTTTGGAAATTAAATAAGAGATGTCTAAACTTTTATCTCTAGCGCAAAAAAATGTTGTCGCATTAAACAAAATCTATTTTTGGGAACTAGAATCATTTTTCACATATAAAATGCAGTTGATTTTGCAAGGATTTAATTCCTTGGAAGGTTTCACTCCTTTACCTTAATATTAGACTTTTGTAACCTGAGCAATTATTTGGTCCTGTCAGCATCATAAGATTACAAATTACTGTTATTCCACATCGTCCTTGGTGAGATACATCTTTACTTATTGCTCCTCTCACTATACCACACAGCCACACACTAATACACACCCACAAACGCATTTTCGGGACAATGCATGAATTCCATCAATTTGGTTCAGAAGTATTTTGCTTGAATTGACCTACCATTGTTGGGGAAAATCATTATTTTGTTTTCTTCTATTCTCGTGCAGGAAAGGTCCTACTAATGCTTGGGAAAGTGCAGTATGAACTCCAAAAACTTGTTGATAGCTATGTAAGGCCTTACTTTTGCGTAAATTTGAAGATTCTTTTACTTGAAGTTGTCCTTGTAGTATTTTTAGTTATTTCTTTGCGTTTTGCAGCGTTCTCATATATTCCAGACCATCACAGTCCCATCAGAATCTCTTCTCAATGAACTTCGGACAGTTGAGGTATGTCCCTTCTTGTTGTTTTCCTTGTGTGGTTCTCATTGACTGTGAAGTTTTTAATCACAGAGCTAAGTTTATCTGTATTTGCCATTGGAACACTTATATATACTTTCTGTAATATTTGATGCAGGAGATGAAGCGGCAGTGTGATGAAAAGAGGTTAATCATATATGTTTTTCATATATACAAACGCACGTAAAGACACATTTGTTTAATGGATATCTAAAATATTATTAGATTGTTTACAGAGATGTATACGAATACATGAA
The DNA here is from genome assembly GCA_025413025.1 of Ficus hispida. NCBI lineage: Eukaryota > Viridiplantae > Streptophyta > Magnoliopsida > Rosales > Moraceae > Ficus > Ficus hispida. Next base: position 584,375 of record CM046371.1, on the reverse strand, counting down.
ATCTAGGCAGAGAGAAAAGGGTAGGTCAAGAAGAGAGAGCTTTTCTATGCAGCAATTACAAATGGCTCGTGATGAATATGATGAGGAGGCAACATTGTTTGTTTTCCGCTTGAAATCTCTGAAGCGAGGACAATCTAGAAGTCTTCTAACACAGGCAGCTCGTCATCATGCTGCTCAGGTACTTTTTTTCTCTATCATCTGTATAATCAAACATTTATCTGTACTTCGAGTTGGCTGATGAGGGTTTTGTACTATTTTCTGCTCAAACCAGCTGTGCTTCTTCAAGAAGGCACTCAGGTCACTTGAGGCAGTAGAGCCACATGTGAAACTGGTGACTGAAGAGCAGCATATTGACTACCATTTTGGTGGTCTTGAAGATGATGATCTGTACAATTATGGTGACGATGACGATAGTGATGATGATTACGATAGCTATGATTCAAATGACGATGGGGAATTGAGCTTTGACAACGGGCAAATTGGCCAGCAACAAGATGTTTCTACAGCACGAAGCTCAATGGAGGTTGTCAAATTATGTTCTTTCACTTCTAGCTGAGAAATAGTTATACGTTAATCTTTTCTGAAATGCTTTTGTCAACAAAAAATTGATCTAGGTATCTTTAACAGACTGGCAATCCTGAATAAGTTTTTCATGATTTACACTCGCACGGCCCTGTGTTATGCTTTAGCATGCATATAAAGAAAACAATAGTCACATGATGTCTCTGATGAGTCTTAGAATCTTGTACATTTTGCTGCAGGAGGCAACTGTGCGTCGTATAATTTCACAAAACATGGGGGATAATTTTGTCGTATATGTAAGGCAATCAAAAATAGGAATTTGCTGATGTAGGAAAATGGATAAATAATCTGATATATTATTTTGAGTATATGACACGGAACAGAGATGGGACAGGGGAAAGATTTATTTATTTATTTTTTTTTTTGAGACAAGATGACCTTTAAGTTAGTATCTTTTTTACATCAAGAAATTATGTTGACGGTTTAGTTAATCATATTCCTTTTAGTGAACTATTTTCTTTTTCGTGCAGTTGGATCAGGTGGACCTTACTTTTCCAAAGGTTGCCAAGGACGAAGATCCCAAGGTAAAAGAATCGCTCTGTCACAATTTCATTGTAATATGTTTGAAGGCCCATTCTGTGCTGTGCATAAATGGATCAAATGGCTCTATAGGTGGATCGAATTTATGATTTGGATTTATGTACTTTTAGAACTTAATCATGGAACTCGGTCTACTGATTATTCATTTTCTTTGATTTGTTTATTGCTGAAACATAGAGTTCTATCTTTGGGACTCTAGTGTTCTTAACTTGGAAGTTTTTGGGATCTTGCAGAGTAATCTTGATAAAATCCACAAAAGTTACTTTTCCTTTAGGGGTAGGACAGGCAGCCAATCCGCCCCACTTTTTGCTGAGAGTAAAGTGGATGCTGCTGAAAAATTGAGACAGCTGCGGCCATCTTTGTCAAGGAAGTTCCACTCATATGTACTACCAACTCCGATCGATACAAAAGGATCAGTTTCTACTGGATCAGGTAATCATGTGAATAACATGGTACATACAAGTCTTAGTAAGCGTACACAGAATTTGTGGCATTCAACTCCATTGGAACCAAAGAAGTATGAAAAGATTATGGCTGATGCAAAGGGTCCTCCACCAACTGTTGTAGAAGTACAGTCTGTACTGGAAGAGAGCAACAACAATATAGCATCAACTCTGCTACCTCCTCCGCTGTTCAATGGCAGTATATTTTCACAGCATGATCAACTTGTTGTTTCTCATTCCAAAAAAATCAAAAGACAAGCCTTTTCTGGTCCATTGACAAGTAAACCAAGGCCCACCAAGCCTGGTGCCTTGAAGCATCCTCATTTATTTTCCGGACCTCTACTACGAAATCCAGTGCCTCAGCCTTCGTCTTCACCACCTAAAGCCTCCCCTGGTACTTCCCCTCCTTTTATGTCTTCACCTAAAATCAGTGAGCTTCATGAACTACCCAGGCCTCCTGCTGGTTCCGTCCAGTCTTCAAGGTCATCGGTTTTGGTTGGTTATTCCGGCCCATTATTATCTCGAGCTCAGGTTTCTTCCACAAAAACGGGGAGAAAAGCTCCCCTTCCAATACCTCCTCAAAGCATTCCTCGTAGTTTCTCCGTTCCCAGGATTGTGGATTTGCATGTGCCAAAACCAATGGAGGTTTCTCCTAACTCTCAGATTGCTGAAGACCTTGTCTCGCCTCCTTTATCACCAATTATCTTATCTAACAACTAGCCATCACCGACCAGTTTTGGGATATCTTGAGGTTGTTGAAACCAGAGGTAATTCAGTTGCTTTGATTTCTTTTTCCTCTTAAAAATCTTTTAGTACTTTACTAAATTTCAGAACATAAAGCACCTGCTTTAATACGCACACGCTCCTCGATGTGAAGTTTTAAGGTAGCTATAAGTATTGTATTTCGGAGTTGCTGTGCTACTAGTTGGTGTTTGTCTTTGTTTTCCATGATACAAAATTTGCCATTTTTGGAAATACTTAGAATGAGAAGGGATTCTGTCTGAGGTTTGTAAGAAGACAATGAGAACCCCGATTTAGTTTCTAAGAAACATCAGGATAGGTAAAAGAGGCCTAATATATATATATATATACATGTATATATATTTGTGTGTGTGTGTGTAAGGGAACCTATGATGAAAAGAGAAATCACAATCATTGTGAAAAGCTACAAAATACATGTCTCACTAGTATATTTACTCTTTCTTTCATTGTTAAATCCAACTGGTGAAGTGAAGCATGAAAACGTGGCACATGTTTTACCTTCTTCTAAGAAACATATGACGCATTAGTGGTGATATATGTACTCTTAAATGAAGTTTCATATTTATTAATTATTCTAATGTGTTTTTTGTTTATAAGTGGCTGATTATATGAAATTGACGCCGGTGCGTGCAGATCGTCAGCTTTGTGGCCAAGATTTTGATCTAACTTTGGAACAAAGAAGCACATGGGGAAATATATTGCTCTCTCGTTGACGTGTATAGGTGCTCACTATGTAAATATCTTTTTGTCTTAGATAAGTTTTAATCGTATTTTTTTAAAATTTTTTTTAAAATTTTTAAATTTTAAATTTATTATTATTAGTTTTATCATTTTTTAATCCATTAATTATCCACCATGATGGGCGCATGACACTGATTAGTTGAATAATTTTGTTAAGTGGTGTTCCATCATTGAGGAATTTTGTATTCTCTTCAAGCAATTCAATAGTTAATCTGCTGCTGTGCGATATTTTTGTATTTCCTTTATGTAGTCCGGATCAACAAATTTTTTTTCCCCTCTTCTTGGGAAATAATATGATTAAAATTGCCTTGACCAAGAAAGAAAAGAACAAAAACGAACAAATTAGCTTCACACAATTGTTTTGGTTCAAGAATCTAGTTGTTACACAGACATTAAACAGGATTATTCAGTCTATCGATGGTTTTATGATGTGAAATAACCAACACACTATTCTGAAAACGAGCAATATAATCTCCACAGAAACAACTGTTCTGAATAATGGCCTTCAAAAGTGATTTAACGATTTGATTGCAAACATTCAGACATGACTTCGCTGTTCTTACTAAATAACTTGGTCCTGATTTGATTTGCCAGGTAACTTATTCTTTTTTATAAGTAATTTGGTAAGCAACTTTAAACTCTGTGTTTTTTTTTTTAAAGATAAAAGTAAACCCATAAAGGCTTCCCTGAAAAAGGACCTTTTAGATAGATGTAATATAATTAGCAACGCTTTGTTGCCCCTGATTGTTCTTTAAACACATCATTTACAGCTTTCTCCAACATCATATCTCACAAATCCCATAAGTTCTGGTCCGTCTAGTCTTGGGTTATTCTTGAAACTGCATCCAAACAAAATCAACAACACCACAACTCATCAAGAGTTAGATATCTAAATCACTAATTTTCTACCCCAAAAAAAAAAAAAAAATATATATATATATATATATATATATCTAAGTGAATAGAGCACATAAAAATTTGAAAATTGTGATCCTACCGATTACTTCGGAACGTATCATAACAAAAATAAAATGCAAATTTTACAGGATTTGATGAAAATATGATAAATGAAATTCAAATTAGTGAGTTTAATCTGATCAATCACCTTTCCTCTGAGAGCTTAGCGAAAGAGCCCAGGGTTGGAATTGTACCGCACAAATCGTTGTTGGACACGTCACTACACCAAAAAAAAGAAGAAAAAAAAGGAAAAATATAAAAATGGTGAGTCTCAAAAGAAAGGCAAAATGAAAGAAATTACAGAGTCACATAGATGAGATCAATCATGACATACAGAATCTTGAGGTTTCCAAGTTTAGTAAGCTCCCTCGGAATCTTTCCACTCAATCTATTGCCATTCAATCTCCTGCATGAAGTTTACGTGAGACTCCTCAACCCAATCCTTATTCTCTCAATTATATCTATAGAAGATAATTTCTTTTCTATTAATATTGGAGAATTAAATTTATGGGAAAAAAAAAAAGTCCGGGAATGAAAATGCTAATCCATAAAAAAAAAAAAAATAAAATTAAAGGGCACAAGTGCTAAAGATTCCAATTTCATATGTATGTACGAGGGAATGAAAGTTGAGCACATGATTTTCACCATTCATAAGAAAAAAGCAAAACACATTCCAAGTACTTTTTATTTTTATTTTATTTTATTTATAAGAAATAATACTTGCTGTCACACAATTAGGAGGGACAGCCAAAGAAATAAAAACTTACAAAAATTTGAGATTTGAGAGCTTGGAGAGGGAGGGAGGGATGTTCCCAGTGAGGTTATTGTGATAAAGATCCAAGCTAACAAGGCTCTTCAATCCTCCAAGTTCCTTTGGTATGGGACCCACCAAGTTGTTCATGTATAATTCCCTATAATAAATGCAAAATTGTGCTCAATTAATAGGAGCTTTCTACCACACGTATTTTTTATTGTTGACAGTGCATGTTTTTAAAAATCACTTGAATACTGCTCTAACGATTAAAACCGGAACCTTTACTTTATGTATGACCTATATACATATTTATATTCATGTCCGATAATTTAATACTCTAACCATCAGAATCCATTATTATCCATCGTTAATGGACTGATTGGCTGGTGGGGTGGGTGAATTTCGTCATAAATCTTCTTCCCCTGTTGATGTAGAAAGAAAACGAAACTGTACTACTCAATAAACAGCTTTTTTCTCCTCTTTTTTTTTTTTTTTTTTTTTTCATTTTTTCATTTTTTCATTTTTTTTAAAATTTTTTTTAGTCTCTTTTGCAACAACAGACCAAAGTCACTACAATAATTACCTCGCTCGGGCTACCTCGGAGGAAAAGGAAGATTTAAAGTCTTAGATTTCATGTTAGAAAGAAACCTTTCTTCAACAATTAATCAAGCGGGTAAAAAAGAAGTCACTACAATAGTTGCCTTGGTACTCATCCCATATATTAGTGATATCATTACCAAATACATTATTAATGTGAGATCCAATAAATTATTTAGGGTGTTTTTGTGTACCACCTCCAATTTAAAATTTTTATATTAATTTTTATCTTTTTTAAAAAGATAATAAAAAATTATAATTAATTTTTAAAAAATTAATTAACTTTAATATAAAAATTTTATTTTAACCGACGAACTAAATGGTACAGCTTAATTTTACAGTTAGTAATGATTCCTTAACTCCAAACATAGAGAGGACAGAGAATCATCATAGGAAGAAGGAGAGAAGATATGTATAAAACAAGAAAATGAAACTGGTATTTGAAAGAATCTGAGAGACGATGGATGATACTCACAGATACTGAAGGCGCTCAAGCTTCCCCAACTCAGACACCAGACTGCCTGTCAGATTTGCATTTCCAAGGTCTCTGCACAGTTCATCCATATTGTTGTTGTTGTTGTTGTTATTATTCTCTTAAAAACTGTTAATTTTTCTACTACTTATTCTAAATAATTCTCTCAACAATTAATTCTTTTTCCCCCCTTATTTTCATTCATCGGAAGATTATTATTTACAACTGCTAAAGTATATATATATTTTTTGTATTTCCGTGATTACTTACTTGAGCCAAGTATCAAATTTAGCTCTCTAAATATATATATATATATATATATATATATGTATCCTTCAAAGATTACAACAGAAAGGGAAAAAAAAAGAAAGAAAGAAAGAAAGAAAGAAAGAAACACACAAGATGATTTTACATATAAATACACAGACACACACAAATAAGACAAGCAACGAATTATTAGTTTTGTCCCATGATTTAAGGCAATTATCAACAATGTTGCAAATTTTCTTTTTCTGTTCATTTCCATCGAATATATCATGATATATATGAGCTAAAAGAAGAAAAAAAGAAAAAAAAAAAGAAAATAAAGCACATATGACGAAGAAATATGAAAGACAAGCAAGTACTAAAGCAAAAACGAACAAATTAGATATATCTATGAAGGAACTTCAGAGACATAAAAAATTAAAAAAAAAAAAAGAGAAAGAAAAAGAAAAAAAGATAATAGAGAGGGGATATTAGGATAATTACAGTCGAGTAACGCGGTTATCAGAGTCACAAGTGACATGGAACCAAGTACAAGGATCAACCAAAGTGGGATCCCAACTCTCCAGAACATTCTTTGGGTCCTTCACTGCTCTTCTCATTGCGTACAGAGCATCTCCTGTTCATCATAATATTTATATATATATATATATTAATTCAACAATATTATTATGGCCGCGGAAGCTATATTTATGCACACACACACACATACTAGTAAGAGTAAGAAAGCTTGTTGTTTATGTACATATAGAATACATATATATATATAGATATATATATATATATATATACCTTCTACGTTTGCATTTGTTGGTGGCAAAGGCCATGACAGAATTATGATGAGAACAAGAGCAGAAAGCGGATGAAATATTGGAGCCAAGATCGCCATTAATATTCTGCAAAAGCAGCTTGGACGTCTCAAGAGTCAAAGATACTAATGGCTATTTGCTTTAGAGATAGAGAGAGAAAGAGAGAGAAACAGAGACAAAGACAGAGAGAGGAGAGAGAGAGAGAGGGGTTTGGAGTTTGGCTCTTTCTTTTGAGTGCAAGGAAGCAAGGAATCAAAACGTCGGAGAATTTATAGAGCCCATAAAAGGACTTGCTTTTGCCTTTGCCAAAACACCTCTCTCTCTCTCTCTCTCTTTCTCTAATTTATTACCAAAAGTTTTAAATAAAGCTTGGGTCTTTGTGCTCTTGTTTATGGTTATTTTCATTCCACTTCTCGTACGCCTTAATTTCTACTTAAAAAAAAAAAAAAACAAATAAAGAAGAAGAAGAAGAAGACATACGACACTAGGTATGATTTTTTGGCTACGTCCCCATTAATATATATGATTTGGAGTTTGGTAGGTAAAGAAAAGCTTTTGCTTTTAATGGATAAAATAATACAGACAAAAACTACAATATTTTTGACGTCATATTTAATGACTTGACAAGAAGCTTGTCTGACTCTTCAAATAAATTTCAACAACTTATAAGAGAAGTAATTTTAGATTTAAGAAGTCAAGAACAGCTTTCAGAAACTTATAACAAAAACATGTTCTAAAACTAGTATTGATAACGTCGATCTTCCGATATAGTACGAGTACATAATTTTCAAGGTTTTGGTTTGAGAGAACAAAGAAGATGTAAAATATAGATATAATTAAAAAAATGATATGACAAGCCATTACCGAGAATCTAGAAATGAGGGAGGGAACAATTTTTCATTTCTTGGCCAAAAAATATTTATATATATATATAAATATATATTTTTTTGAATAGCGGGTAGTGAGAGAGAGGGGAAAAACGCCTTTGGACTATATAACTATCACAGATTCACAAGGATAAAACTACAGAACAGGCTTTTTTTTTTCCCACCTTTTTTTCTTTCTTTATTTTAAGTTATGTGAGGTCAAAATTTTCAAGCTGGCCAATGACATGTGACACACTTGTATCTCTTCCTTTCTTATTATCTTTAAGGTGTGGCGCCAGTGAGTAAGCCATTTAATCTCTCTCTCTCTCTCTCTCTGTGATTCGTTGTAAGTGCAAAATTTGTGGTATGAACTATATTTTTACTCTATTATTGATAAATATTGTTGTCTTAACAGATCAAATTTTTTAACGATTTATGTTCTATAATAATGTAAAACAATTAACACTCATATATATATATTTTTTCTATCATAAAAAGTCTCTATGATATACACAGAAAAGCACGTTTCAAACACGTACACATTATTGAAAAAGAAAATAGAGGAAAAACAGAATACATCTAAACGGTTTTGTATGTAAATTATTATTATTTTTTCAAAGAGTATTGAAAAGAGAGATGGGGTGGGAGAATCCAGACATATCTTTTGAACTCTGTCGGAGTCAATTGAGACCCGGCCTCTATAAACCGACACTTATCCATTGCTCCAATTGTTTTTTTTTTTTTTCAATCTTTTAATAAGCTATACTAGATTTCTTTTTTTCTTTTTTATGATTTTATTTCTCTTTCTTTGTTCCAAGATTAAAAGTTTAGATACGGACAATTTTAAAGGGCATAAAAACAGTAGGGGAATAATGCAACTTGGAAATGGGTGGTGGTCGGGGAAGACATTTCTGAAATGACTTATTTTAATGCAAGATTTTGCTTCTTTTTTTATTAATAAATAAATAAACATGGCAAAAATCTGCTCTTATTCTTTCAACTGGTTATTGGGTCTTGGGAAAAAAAAAAAAAAAAACTCATTGATGCTTGGATTCCGCACTAGGAGGTCTCTGTCTAAAGGAAAGCCAAATTCTAGAATATATAACTTAAGTCAACCATGCAACACCAAAAGCATTTTGCTTGCTAATTGGCTTCTGTTTGTTCGCTCGTTTCCTTCTTCTTATTCTTTGTCATTTCGTTAGAGTATTTTGTGATGGGATATATAATATATATATATATATATATATATCTTAGTTGTGTAGTATGTAATGAAACATATAATCAAGATCTGACGATCAAAACCAATACATTACCCGCACCGTAGAATTCTTCAGGCTAAAGTCAGCACATTACTTTGGGATTGAGCAGTTGAAAAGGAAAACGATCCAATCTAATAAGCCAGGGAGTTCATGCCTTTTGGTGGCTCCTTATGGTGCCTTTTTTTTTTTTTTTTTTTTTTTTTTTGGGGGGGGGGGGGGGGTGGGGTTTGGTTTTGGAGGGTGCTACACTAATGGAGATTCTATTCTATCTCCACTAATGAAGCACCTCCAAACTCGCAATCACATACTATTATACAACTATGTAATTCAAAAGGAATCCCTTCCCCCCCAAAAATTCCCTCCCAAGAAAGAGAAGGGAAAAAAAAAAGGGTAAAAAAGGAAATTAAAGAAATGTATATAGGAAACAAAAAAGAAACAAGAGGACAATAGTGGCTTGGACATAATAGATATTATCAAGAGAGAAGGGTGAGATGAGTTGCTGCTGAGGTCCACACAAGCCAGCCAGTAGTAGGAACAAGGAGGGTGTGATTGTGATTGTGATTGTGTGCATGTGAGAGAGTCTCTTCTTTTAATGGTTTTGTGTAGTAAAAAGATATATATATATATATATATATATAGTAGTGTTTTTTTTTTTTTTGGGGAGGGTGTCCATCTTTCATTAGTCATTTGCTCTAGCATTTTGGTTGACATGCATGTGCATGTTGATTGTTTGTCTTGTGTTGGGTTCCATACCATTTCATCACTTTGGTAAATTCTAATTAGTGGGCTTGTGGGACCCATACTCAAGACACACAACTTTCTTCTTCTTTTTTTTTTTTTGGATTTTAGATGGATTAATAGATGTTACTCATGATCACCATCTTCTTCTTAAAAGAAGTGACTTGACCAAGCCAATTAAAAAGCACTCACAAAAATTAAAAATCCTGCACTCTTTCCAGTTCTTTCATTATAAGGTTGGCAAAAAGGTGGGATCAACTGTTAAAAAAAAATAAAATAAAAGGAGAAAAATAAAAAAAAATAAAAGGCCATCTTCTTCTACTGATGAACTTCTTCAAAGACAAAAGCTTTTATGTCATGTCCACTATTATCGTTGAGTGTACAATCGCGGACTCATGACATTATTAACCCCAAAGCCAAAGGTCCCAACTTTCTTTCAAAAGGAATGAGACAGCCAATTTGGATGGTTGACCATTGACCCTCTAAGAGCCAAAATATCATTAATATTATTTTTTCAGTCAATTTCAATGGTATATTACTATATTTGTTTATTATAATTTCGATTTGACTAAACATTGTTCATGTACTTAGATTCAAAATTAGCACAATAACCTAATCCCAACCATTGAATCCGATCATTACTTAACTCTAGGCAAATTACAAATTTCTAAGAAAGAAAGTTATCGTAGTAATAATGGGAACACGCATCCTCACTCACATTTCAAAATTATTGAGTTTTATATATGTAAACTTTTGATTGTATTATCATTAATTAGAAAAATATATAGATAAAAAAATTAGAAAAATAGAAATGCATTATTTTATAATAACAATAGAAACTTATAGATATTTATTTGTATAATAAATTACCAATTATAATTTTCATATTGCAATATATATATATATATATATATTTTTGCTTATGTGTATCAATGTACCTTGATTTTTTTTTAAGAATCATATGTAAATTGAATCATAAATTTCTAGTTAATGGTAATGGAAAGTTCAATCTCTTACAGACCTTGTGTTTAACAAAATAATAATAATAATAATAATGACGTCAAGTTTTGTTTTGTTTTGTTTTGTTTTAAATAATAACGGGGGATTTCCTTCCATTAGTTAACCTCCATTAGCTAGTGGATCAAAATTATGACGGATTTTCAAATTCAAAGTTCCATTTGCCAATAATAAAGTTGACAAACACCAATAACTTAAAGGTGCAATGCAAAAAACCCTTCTTTTTTTTTATTTTTAATTTATTTGGTGGCTCCACCAATACTTTGGAGAAAAGTCTGGTTGGGCTGAGCTGAGGGGTCAGCATGGATAATGAGACTGTTTAAAAAAGGAGGAAGAAGAAGAAGAAGAAGAAGAAGAAGAAGAGAAAGAGAGAGAGAGAGAGAGAGAGACAGAGAGGAGTGAAAACTGAAAAAAGCTGGGTCCTTTTTTGCGGGGTTTGAATTAATGGGAAAACTGATCACCAACTATGTTAACCATAAAGGCACACAGTTTGTTGGTTGCTTTTTGTTGGCCCTCCCAGTCCCGGCCACATCCCCTATTCAAATTCATACAAAAAATCATTTTTCTTTCTTTCTTTAGCCAACTTTGTTGCTTCTTTAGGATATCTTCCCCTTATATTAACAGCTTTTTTCTGTCTTTATTATTATTATTTTTTTTTTACATAATAAAGTTTTCTTTGCGCGCGCAAAAAAAAAAAAAAAAAAAAAAAAAAAAAAAAGAAGAAATGAAAGCAAAGAAAGCCAGACATAATTGCAGATGAAGAGGCCAGCATTACAGTATGCTAGCGACGATCACGCCGGGATAAAATGAGCCCACTCTTGCAAAGCAAAATCTTAAAAAAAAAAAAAAAAAAAAAACCACTTTTATTTTCTTTTCTTTGCTTTGCTTTGCTTTCCATCATATAACAAATAGAAGTACAAAGTCGATTTATTCAAACACTAACACAAAAATGGAAAAATATTCGGGACACCAACCGTAATCTCAAGAAATTATGCCCATCCTTTCATGAGAATAGTGCTCATCTTATTTGAAAGTTTTTGGGCTCATGTAAACCCAATTTATTCAGATGCCTTGTTCTATCAATTTCTGCCATCTACTTTGGAGTTCTGGGATCTTGTATGATATTAGTAACTGCAAATCCTATAACCAAAAAAAAAAAGGTCAATTAAGAATAATCCAAGACAATTGTCAAATTATCAAATAAGATAAATAATAAATTAAAACCATATTATCACAACTGGCCCCCGAACTATATTTCTCATGCAATTCAACCACCCTTCATATTAAAAAGATTTCATAAGGACATCACAATTATAAAATAATTTACCAGTTAATTTGTTGCGATGCACAGTTCCAGTCAATAAATTGTCAGAGACATTCCTGATTATAAGATCATAAAACGATTTAAATGGATAGTTAAATAAAATAAAATAAAAAACCATTCAGTATAATGCAGGTATGAACTACAGAACACATCATGATCTAATAACAACCAACAAAAGAATATGAGATATTAACGAAATTGAACAAAAATCTAAACTGGCCATGTAAAACTACACGAGATAGTAAGGTATTCATTTTGACCATGTCAAAGAATTCTCCTAATCTCAGATACAATGACTAATGACCTCAATAAAGCGGCGTGGAAACGGGAAATTGAGCCAAACAGAATAGACAACATAGAAATGAGTTGCTTACAAAGTCCTCAATTTGCCCCAGCGAACCAGTGAAAGAACCTCAATCGGTATACGGCCACTAAATTTATTACTACTCAAATTTCTGCAAATCATGCAAGGCTGAATAAGATAAAACAAGCACAAATGAAACTAAAATGGGGATTAAGAGGAAATCTGGACTAACAAGATCTCCAAAGATGTCAAGTTTCCAAGAAATGCTGGAATATCTCCACTGAGATTGTTTCCCGACACCCGTCTGTTCATTAGAGAGAGAAAAAAAAAAAAAAAAAAAAAGTGATGAGTACTGATTTGTCTTTCACCTAAATGTAATAATAACATTTGTTCAAAGTATTTTCCTACTTTATTCTGTATTTATGGGATAAATAAATAAATGTCTACTTACAAGAATCTCAAGGAACTCAAGTGCCCAAAAGATTTAGGTATAGTTCCCGAAAGACAATTGTATTCTAGACCAAAACTGATGAGTCTCTTTAGGTTACCGATCTCTCTTGGAATGGTTCCATTGATGTGATTTCCAAATACCTCACTGGAAGAAATCATGCACAAATATATAGCACTTTATGACTTGATGATATACTAGATAAAATTAAAAGTTTTTAGAAAAGGAGTTTAAAAAAAAAAAAAAAAAAAAAAGATCCCATCTCTTTGGCTTGTTGACTTACAGATACTGAAGGTTAGTCAAGTTTCCAAGCTCAGGAACAAGTGGTCCAGAGAGTCCAGCATTTCCAAGGTCCCTTCACAGACAGATTAAGAAAATAAATCTCAAATTTAGGCTAAGGGATTAATATTAATATCGAAGAAAAGTGAAATCGGTATCATATAAATTAGACGTACACCCTTGTAACACTGTTCTGGCTGTTGCATGAAATGTGGAACCAGGTGCACGGATTCTGCAAGGTTGGATCCCAACTCTGGAGGACATTGTTGGGGTCTATCAACTTGTTTCTCCAGGCATTTAGAGCGTCCCCTGTTTGAATTTAAAGCAACTTGAACAATGGAGCTAAGACAAAGATTTTTGAGAAACTAACAATATTTCTAAGAAAAATCCCATTGATATTTTGTGACGTTTGACAATTAGATTGCATCAAAATGATATTTGAATTTAACAAAACTTGATGAAAAGCTGACCGTATTTAAAAATAAAAAATAAAAATCCAAATTAGTAGAACACGCGCGGACACACCAAGTTAGCTATAGGGACCAAGGAAGAGAGTGAGAGTTGTAGACAAGATCCTAAAGAAACGGAAGCATACCTTCTGAGTTGCATTCCACAGAAGCAAAAGCAGAAGCAATTGATAATAGAAAGTAGACAGTAAGCCTAGAGTTCATCATAATTCACAATTATAACAAAGTTAAGATAGAGAGAGCAAACTAATCAATCGAAGAGTCGGGGAATGCAGAAACAACTGGATTAATTTTAAGCAATATCTATCTATATATATATATATATATATATCAAGGGGTGGTCGTTCAGTTCACAACTCAAGCTAGCGGAGATTTTAAATCATCAAATAATTTCAGATTTCAAATCTGAAAAATGGTTGATCAACTGGAACGAGTCAAAGTCAACACTAAGTTTGAAGAGTTTAATTTTATACAATATAGATGTGGAATTAAACATGACATAGGCCGCCTTTCTCGACAACCAAATTTGGAGGTTGATACACACACACACCCCCACACGTATCTTCCTCTTCTTTTTTATATTTTTCTTTTTTCTTTCTAATTTTATATTTTGCTAATGAATTACAAAATAAACAAAAAATGGTTAGAGTCTGATATGCAAAATTAAAATTCTTCGATCATTGTCGCTTAGCCAAGTTATGTTGGTTTTGTTTCTGAAAGGTACACAATTACAATTTTGGCATAATAAGCTTTGCTCATTGGCCGTCTTTTTTCTTCTTCTTTTTTTTCGGCTGAAGGCTTTCATGGCTCTCTACAAGGATGCCACAACTCATGTATTGGATTGAGTTATGCCACGAGGAGAATTAAAAAAAGAAGGAAAAAAAAACAAGAAGCTATTGCAGAAAGTGTCACACCAATTAGTTGTCGCTCAGTAACCATTGTGATTCTAGTCCTTAACAGTATCCACCTTCAGAAGTTATTATCAGATAATAACTAAATAGTAATCATCATGACACCAATCGATAAATGTTAGTATCCACATAGTAGTTATCCGTTGGGTGTCGATATCCACATAGTTTTCAAACAGCAACCACTATGATACTGAACGATAACTATAGCCTTTTGATGTAGATGAAAGTGGCATCAAAGTAACAAATTTAGGACATGAAATTGGCTACGAATTTGTTTCAAAATCAAATGAAAAAGAAATAAATATCCTACACAATGAAATCAGTAGTCTATTTTCCAACAAAGAAAATCAAATTAGATTTCAGATATCTTGAGGAAGAAATAGGTTACAAAAAAAATAAGATAAAATAGAGTATAGACTTATTGACCTAGTCATTAAAAAGAAAATTCAAGAAATTGAAAATAGAATAGAAAATTAATGCGTTGTATTTCGGAATGCATTTTGGCGTAGAAAAAGGCACATGGTATGACTACCATATGAGAAAGATTACTCAACAACTCTTACGACATTGTAAAAAGGAAATAAACGACTTGATAAACAAAGATTTAATAAGAAAAAAAGTCAATTTCCTTGAAGTTATTCAGCTTTTATGTTGATAAGAATGCTGAAATCGAAAGGGGAATGCCCATACTTGTAACTAATTACAATCCATTAAAAATGTTTATAATGCAAAATTTTTCTCAAAAATTGGTTTGGTTTAAAGTCTCGACAAATGCAATTTAAAGAAGAACTGTCTTTATTGTCTCGTTTGATTATTGTGCATGAAATGTATTGCTGTTTGGTTTGAAGACCACCCATCACGCATCAGAATCTTAGAGAATTAATGTAAATGATATATTTAGTTTGGTTATTGGCCAGAGACTACTGGTATCCACCGAAAACCGCCGTTACAATCATATTACGATTAAAGGTAAAAGAAAATTCAAGTCCTATATTACGGTTAAATGTAAAAGAAAATTTAAGTCCTATATTGAAAATATATAATAACAATATTATATATATATATATATAGGATTAAATAAGTTGGTTTTTTAAAATGAAAGTTTAATACTTAACAGTGTTATATTCTTTCTTTTTCTCTCTAATCTTCACAATTACCATTAGGTATCTCCTCGGAAGAATTAAAAAATTCACAAAATATTTATTAAAAAAAATACACAATCACAAATATATATACCAAATTTACAAAAAAAAAAAAAAAAAAAAAAAGTGTATATACATAGATATACTCAAATCCACAAAAACACAAGAATCAAACCAAAAAAAAAAAGTCAAAGAAGTCAAACTAAAATAGTAGACGAAAAGGCCTAAGTACTACTATACTAGAGATTATCACACCGGCATTAATTGTGCCCACACTTACAAAGCAAAATCTTGAAAAGCCTTTTCTTTTCTTTTCTTTGCTTTTCGTTTTCCAATTATAACACATAGATGAGAAGTAAAAAGTTGATTTATTCAGACACTGTAACAAGCTTAAAGTGACTACGTGTGTGTATGTATATATATATATATCCATTTACGGCCGGATAGTGCTCATTTCTTTTGAAAGTTTTTAGCTCCTTGTTCTATTAATTTCTTACATGTGGCTTTATGTTTAGTACTTAATCTAATAGATAGCACAATTTCTTTTTATTTAATTCAATGGATTAAGGTATATATTTTATTTAATTAATTTTTTTTGGAATGGTAAATCAATAATTTACCCATAGGTAATCACTAATTGATCAATAAATTAGTGATATTATTCATAGTTAGTTAATGATTAATTATGGGTCAATCAATTATTCACTTTAAAAATTTGTGAGGTATGAATTAATGATTTACCGATGATCAAATAAGTGATTTACTGTACAATATAACTAATTAGTGATTGGCTATTTATATGATTGATTGACCATTTTAACAAAAAAAAAAAAAAAAAGACATTTTAACTAATTTGTAAACACTTAAGTTTTTTAACTAATTTTTTAAAATTTAGACTATTTATTAAAAATTTATTAAAAAAAAAGGCCATTTAGCTATAAACTATTGAGCTTTGGGATCTTGGTAGTAACTGCAAATCCAATAACAAAAATAGAAAAACGTCAATTAAGGGTAATGAGATAATTAATTCTAATTAATTGATATCATACTATCGTAGTGGCTCCTGAACCTTCAAATTAAAAAGGTATATATTAAATGGACATTATAGTAAAATGATTTAATAACCAGTTAATTTGTTATGGTGGACAGTCCCGACTAAGAAATTATCAGACATTCCTGATAAGATTATAAAATGATATAATTAAATGGGTAATTTTGTATTAGGGAAACAAAAACAATACCCTTTTCGGTATTATTCAGGTACGAACAACTAAAACACATCATAATCCTGTATCAAAACAACAACAAAATATGAAAAATTAACAAAATTTAGCAAAAATCAGTTGGTATGAAAATAAACAAAACAATAAAGTATTCTTTTTGACCCTGTCAAAGAATTCTCCCAAGTTATTCTCCTATAATTAGTTTAATAAAGAGTGATGAAAATGGGAAGTTGAGACAACGGAAGAGACAATATATGGAAATGAGTTGCTTACAAAGTCCTCATATTGCCCGAGCCAACCAGTGAAAGAATCTCGATCGGTATGTGACCAGTAAATTTATTACTATTCTCTGCAAATATGCAAAGGCTACGGATAAACTAGCAGGTACAATTAAAAAAAAAAACATGGGGATTGAGAGTAAATATGGACTAACAAGATCTCTAGAGACGTCAAGTTTCCAAGAGTTGCTGGAATAGCTTGTTGATGTCAAAAATGGATCCGGCAACAACACCCAAAGTGGTCGGGTAATCGGGTTGCGACCGGCCAGTTGCTCCGTCGTGGATCACCTGCAAAATGGAAGCACCTCGGAATGATGGGGACACCGGTGTGGTGTCTGCCGCAGGCACTCTGATACTTAAGTCAGCGAGGATACTGATGAGCAAGAGGAGAGACAGAGCTTTGGCAAGGTAAGAATGACCATACCTCAATTTGTGAATTCTCCTTCTATTTATAGGCGCCTCCTATGGGTTTGGGCGCTCGAGACGCCCCAGCTGGGTTGGCTACCTAGGGCTCCTAATGACCGGTCAGGTCTTAGGCTTGCAGGCGCTGGGGGTCCAATAAGCTGGTACCACGTGTCCCCGATTTGACACAATGTAATAAGGTGGCTATCCCATCATCATAAAAAGGGGCTGGTAGGTGGCAACAGGTGATAATGTGACTTGTGTCAGTAGTAGATGGGCGGTGTCTACAGTTGAGGGGTACTGATGTGACTCATGTCAGACTGAACATCCTCCTAAACGTGGTCTCTGAGGCATGGAGAGGATCCGGGACGTGGTCGGACTGCCCCAGTGCTCGGGACACTGGTCCAGAGTGTTCGACCAATTCGGATGGTTCTTCGCACCGAGAACAAGGGTGTGGTCGGCCCTAGGAGGACTTAGCCGACCAATGGTTTTCAACGATTTCTGCTCAGCAGAGGTAGACAGATAGATTCCCCGTTCTCGCCAGTACTCGGCAAGAAACAGTGCTTTTCTAGTCGGAGTGGATCGGGAGATCAACATAGCTCCACTGAGATTATTTCCCGATACCCGTCTGTTCAGTAGAAAAATTGTAAGAGAAAGAAAATGATGGATATTGGTTTGTCCTTCACCTATTTATCAGGTATGGCATATTTTTTCAAAGTATTTTTCTTTTTCGTTCTATATTTATGGCATATGTATCTATATATATACATATATATACTTACAAGAATCTCAAGAAATTCAAGTCTCCAAAACATTCTGGTATGGATCCTGAAAGACGACTGTGTTCTAGATCAAAAGCGTACCGATCTCTCTTGGAATGGTTCCATTGATGGATTTTCATATAGTTCACTGTAAGAAATTATGCATAAACAAAACACTTTACGACTTAATGACATACAATATAAATTGAAATGTTTAGTAAAGGAGTTTAAGAAAATCCCAGACTCTTTCACTTTATTGACTTACAAAAACTGAAGGTTAGTCAGGTTTCGAAGCTCAGGAACAAGTGGTCCAGAGAGTCCAGCATTTCCAAGGTCCATTCACAAACAGATTTAAGGAAATAAATCGCAAATTTAGGCAAAGGGATTGATATTTATTAATGTCGAAGATAAGTGAAATCAATATTATATTGATTAGACTTGCACCCCTTACAACACTGTCGTTGGTGTCGCATGAGACGTGAAACCAGGTGCATGGATTCACCAAATTCGGATTCCGACTCTGGAGGACATTACTGTTAGGGTCTGCCAACTTGGTTTTCCCCTGTCCAATATTTAATTAAAACAGCTTAAACAATGGAGCTAAGGCAAAGATTTTTGGGAAACTAACAATACTAATTAATAAGAAAAATCCTATTCGTGCTACACAGCGTTAGGCAGTTAGCTAGGTCTCATCAATATATATATATATATATATATATATATAAACTTAAATTTAATAGAACTTGACGAAGATCTGACAGGACACGCAAACACACCATGTTAGGGACCGAAGAAGAGAGTGAGAGTTGTAGACAAAGATCCGTAAACAGAAGCATACCTTCTGAGTTGCACTCCACATAAGCAGAAGCGGTCGCAATTTCTAATATAAAGTAGACTGTAACCCTAGAATCCGTCATTCACAATTCCAATAAAATAAAGTTGGAACAAACTAATAATCTGAAGATCGGGTTGTCGCCGCTGCAGTTGTAACCGGACTTCAAAGCAAGATCCAGGGGTCGTTCAGTTCACAACTCAGCTGAAGACTTGTATAAATTATAAGTTCAGATTCAGCGTCTGGTCAAAATTCGTTTATCAAGTTGTTCCAACTACTGGACCGTTAAAGCAAATACCAATGGCCTGGAGCACTAGGCTGATGTTGGACTGCAAGTATTCAAAGTCAAAACTAAGGGCTCATTTGTCAAACCGTAAATGAACATAATTAAAAATATAATGATATATGAGACAGGATAATTGATTTCCTTTCTAGTATTTACTTACTTATTAGATAGTATAAAAAAAACAATCACATTCTTTTTTGTAGTGTTTACTAACCTTAATTATATTAATCTTATTTATATAATTCCTCAAATATTCTTCAAACAATTAAAAAAAAAACATTAATTAGCACATGAAAACCTATCAATGGTACATAAATAAATTGGGTATTTTATATGGCAGTCGGGAAATTGAAGGCTTGTCCTCGGAGTCTATTTCTAGAACAACCGAATTTATTGCAGAGCAAGAAATTGTTGTTAAAACAGATAAGTTTTTTGGTGACTATGAAAGGGCAAAATCCAGGCTCTTTTTTTTTTGGTGGATAGGTAATATCCCGACTCTTGGCGCATATAAAATTAACTAACAGCATACTAGCATCTTCTCCAACCTATTATATTTTTAAAACAATCAAAAATAAATAAATAAATAAATAAATAAAAGGCCAACCAACACGTGGTTGTGCTCAAAGTACATTTGGGTCATTTTAAAGACTACATTTTTACTCGGGAGGAAGACGGAAATAGCATAATCTAGGTGGGATAAAACCAACAGAACGATATTCATAAATGGTAAAAAGTAATAACATATTTAATCTACAATTTTTTAAGTTTTCGGTCTTACCCCCGCTCACCTTCTCTCTCCCTGATTGGAAAAAAATGGCGTCGCCATGGAGGACGGATGGCCATCGATCGCCATCCGCGACCATGAAACCACCCTATTTTAAGGTTATTTTAGCCCATACCAGCACGTTTGTTTAAACCGTAAGACAATCTGGAGTCACAAATTGTGGCATCAAAGGCTGTTCGTGGTTGCTTTTCTCAAGTTCAAAAAAAAAAAAAAAAAAAAAAAAAACATTTTTCATTTGATGGTTTGTTATTTTAGAGAAAAATCAAGAGACCAAATCATATAGAATCAGTTTGAGCAGTTTAGAATTAATACTAAAATATGTTTTTATTTCATATACATTATAAGTTGTCCTTTATGAAAATATAAAATAACATCCAAAGTTCACAATTTAGTTCCAAAATAAAGAAATGTCTAAAGTTTACTGTCCAAATTATTAAAGAAACCAATAACGAAATTACAATTGTTCACTAGTACAACCAAATAACATGAAACAACAGATCAAAATGTTAGATAAAAAAAAAAAAAAAAAATCTTTAAAAAATTTGTATAGGAATATTTGTAGGCACACCCCAAAACCGCTGAACCAAACCAAACAAACTATCAAAATAACTATAAACCAATAATCCAAAAATAATAAACAGTCTGATTCAGTTTGGATTGGCATCTCTCCTAATTATCTCATATATAAGCTACTTTGAGCAAGCAAAAAAACCAAGCCCATAAAACCTAAGCCCCCACAACGAAACCTACGAAGCAGAAAGTGACTAGCCACACACACGCACAGAGAAAAAAGAGTTAATGGAAAGAAAGAAAAAGCCTACAGAACATAATTTATACATTTTCGCTGTCGAAGGAAAATAAGAAATACTTACAGACAGTGATCATGTATGTTTAAAAAAAAAAACAAAAGCTTAAAAAAAAAAAAAAAAAAAAAAAAAAAAAAAAAAAAAAAAAAGCCATGGCAGCAAGTTTTTCTTCAACTTTAACCATCAGGAGCTTCACTAGCCTTCACAAATCGGCCCTTAACTCGCTTCCTAGTGTCAGCTCTTGCCTTTCTCGATTCGTACCTTATGTGCTTATCATATCTACCATGTTCCAAAAAAATAAATATACATGTACATTTAGAAACACATGCCTTTTTTTAGCAACAAAAAGGAAGTGTAAATGTATTATACGTTTTAAGAGGAATATATAAATTCTAGGAACGTCGACTTGTTTACCAAAATTTTTTATACTAAAGACTAAATGATGCAACAATTAACTTGTTAAAACATTAGTAGCAAATAACATTTAAATTAGTTGTGCTTATTCTATCAAATAGATACCTTCGGGTTTTCTTCTTTTCCTTGTAACGTTGCATGGCGTTGCCTCTGTTCTGCGCCAGGAGCTTGAGATCCACCTGTGTTGCTGCGGTTGTTTTCATCGTGTCGCTTCTTGCAAGGAAAGGTCCTTCCATGATATCCATGTCTTTCAAGGCGTTAGATCCTTTGCTTTTACCGAACGCTGAAGCACCCGATGAGGGTCTTCCAATAGGTAGGTTGTTGCTCTCGGATGTTGCTGGCCCTTGGCTCGCAGTTGGGTTCTGTGTTCTCAAATTTAACCCAATAAAAAAAAAAAAAAAAAAAAAAAACGAAGTGATTATGCATGATAAACAAAACCAAAATGCTACAATGCCATATCATAGAGCAGTTTTAGTCAATTTTATTGTCGGGAAGGCTATGTAAGTTATGTTTTGGTTTGTTAAAGACGAAGTAATAAAACAGGAAAGGGCTGGAGGTAGGACTTACATTTGTTGCCATGTCGTCATGTGCAGACATGCAATTTATGTGATAAACATCTCTCAACATTTTTGTGTTTGTGAGAGATGCTTCTCTCATGAGTTCACCGAAGTTTTTTATCGTAAACCCCGCATCATTTGCACCAAATGCAACCTCTGGTTCTTCTTCGTGAACCCTTAACCTTCCTAAATGAAAGTCCCATATCTGCAACCCAACACCAACTTTGGTTTTTAGTACTTTTGCGACCAAATACAACATGACCGTTTCAATCGGCGATCTCATACGATAATTATCGACAAATAACATAGTACAAATAGCAGTTCATCCCACAATGGTGGGCATTATGAGAATCTTTTACACAGCAAAAAGGAATTTTTAAAAGGGTAACATAGTCAGATACATTTGTCTTGCAAATGAATTGCAAAAGGGGTAGCCACGAAATTCAGTGATCCCAATGTCAAAAAAGGTTGTACCTTTAGTGACAATAGCAAAATAAATAAACAAATAAATTAAAGTACTCATTGGCAAATGGCGTGCTTAAACCTGGCAAAATATAATGATTAGCAATTTAACAACTAGTTCCTATTTGAAATTCCTAAATAAAGACCTTCATAGTTTAAAAACAAGCAGGTTTTATGCAATTCTACTTCTTCTCAAACTTAAAAAGCACAACCTAAAGATATCCTTGAATCTCCTTAGTGTACATATCAGAAGTGAGAATTTGTGACCTTAATTAATAGAAGAAAGATTGGAACTAGAGAAACGAGGAATCTTGTAAGCAATATATATATATACACATATGTACATACTTGCGTGGTCGGAGCATTATTATTATCGGGGATGGTCACATCCCAAAACATATCGCCATCGACGACACCGCCGCCGCCGTCATTCAAGTGTGCATGCGGCGGCGGCATCATTAGCAGCGAAGTGAACGGCGCTTGACGATGCTGCAGCTGCAAACATGGCTGATGATCATTATTAATTGCAGAGTCTCCCAACAAAACCCCACCATCATCCTCATCATCAACACCGCCATTCCCCAAACCCAGTGCCTCCTCCTCCTCCTCCTCCAGTACACGCTCACCATTCCCCTGCCACCCGCTCTCCTCCGCCGTCATGCCTCCGCCGCCGGCCACCGAGTCCCTTTTCAGCAGCTCAACCAGTTGCTTGTACATGAGCCGCTTCTTCTTCCCGATCTGTCTCTGCTGGCCGCCGCAAACGGCGGCGTTCTCCTCCCCAGGGACCACGACGTCCTGAAAGGCGAGGGCGGCAGGGGCGGCGCACTTGGGGGGGAGGCGGGTGGGATCGGAGAGGTTGAAGCCCCAGAGGGAGGCGAGGTCGAGGGCGGAGGGGCAGCCGGAGAAGCCGTCGAGGGAGGAGCGGTCATGGGAGGCGGAGACGGAGGGGCAGCTGGCGTGGGCGTCCCAGTCGCAGTCGTGGCAGAGGAGCAGATTCTCGGTGGAGCAGCGGACGGAGACTGGCTCGGAGCCGCAGTTGTCACAGATCTGGGATCGGAGGTGCTTCCGGGAGAGGAGGTTCGCCGAGTGCACGTGCTGGTCGCAGAACAGGCAGAGCTTCGCCGAGTCCGCTCGGCAGTACAGCACCGCCGCTTGCTCGCTGCAAAAGTCGCACACCACGGCGTCGTTTTGACTCCGGGAATTTGGGCTCACCATTTTTCTCTTTTTTTTTTTTTTTTTTTGTTTTTTCCTTTTCTTCAGAGTTTCACAGCTCTAATTCTTCTGCAAAACTACTACAACAAAAGTTTTTTTCTCTCTCTCTATGTTTGTGAGAGAGAGAGAGAGTAAATGAATGGTATAGGTAAGAAAATTTCACCGTTCGCTGTCAAGTAAGAGAGAGAGAGAAAGAGAGAGAGAGAGTGGATTGGTATGTCAGAAACCGCGAAAAGTAGTTGTTGGGGGGGGGGGGGGGGTTGAGTTGAGAAGAGGAGAAGAAAATATCTGGGGGTGTGAACTTTTTGCTGAGCTGGCAACTGTCGTGTCATTGTCTTGTTTTTGTGTGTTAGCTTAAAGCAATAATTAGATTTTTTTTATTTTTATTTTTTGCCCTTTCTTTCTTTTGTTTCTTTTGGCACGTGTTTTGATGGGCCATTCACATGTGAAAAATACAACTTATTGTTTCAATATGTTTCGAGGAATCATATAGCTGTGACCGGATAATTTGTTAGGGTTGTTTTTGAGAAAAAAAAAAAACAAAAACAAAAAATCCGAAAAACCAAAATTCAGCGGTCGATAAATCAAAAATCTGACCGGTTAAAAACCGATTTCTGTCATGTTAAAACATATCAAATTTCAACTGAAATTGAAAAAAAAAAAAAAAAAAAAAGAGCTTTATTCAGAATTTTATAAGTTGGGTTCGATTTAAAACCGAAACAGTTGAATGTCTATCATATGAATCGGTTAGATCTTGTTATACATCAAATTATTACCTAAAAAACATTTTTCAAAAAAAAATATTTTTTTTACTGATAAGTAACTTAAAAAAAAACAGAAAAAGAAAAATTAAAAGTTAAAACTGCTTGATTGCCCCTATATATTGCTTGGTGATCTCTAGATTACCCTCGAGCAAAAAACGAGAAAAACTAACCAATGGTCACTTGTTTCGAGTTTTGAAAACCAATAAATTCAACTTGAAACAAACAGAACTTGATCAAAATCGATAGTTTGAGCCGATGTATTGCATGATATGCAATGCATGGATAATCTATCGTTGTTCATTTTTCCCCTATAAAAATAAGTATATAGACAAATTTTGGATCTTCTATAATATGACCTCTTGTTGTACACAATTAATAAGAAGTATTTTATTGGATTATAATTTTTAACGATCTGATTAATAAAAATATATGTTCAAAATTTACATCACAAATTGGACCATCAAAAAATTAATTGAACGATTAAAATAACAATCCCTATTAATAATATAAAATAAAAGGTCATATCATATAAATTAAATTTTAATTTGGAGCGGGGGGGGAGGGGTGGCGTCGTCGCCGTGGTCTAGTGGTGGGGGGCCAAGAGGGCTCAACGTTGGGGGGGTGGGGGGGGGGGGGGGTGGGAGGGGAGGTAAGGCAGATCTAGCTCACGAGGGGTCATCGCCGGGGTCTAGGAACGGTACTATCAGTTGGGGGGGCGGCGGGCATTGTTGTCGGGGTCTAGGGGTGGGGGCCGAGGGCTTGACGTCAGAGGACCAGGGTCACATGGATTTGGCTCGCTGGGGGTCGAGTGGTGGTGGTGGTTCGCCATCCTTATGGGCAGTGCTGGGTCATTGTCGGGGCGGGGGGAGGGGGGACACTGGGAAGTTTGCTGTTGGGAAGAGAGGTTTTTTTTTTTTTTTTTTTTTTTTTTTTTTTTTTAATATAATCACATATTATAGCTTACATGATAATTTGGTATACTATATTAATATACTCATTCTCATCCAGTAGATCTTATTCCATTAATGGGGTAAAAGTTTTTACCCTATTGTAGAATCCCCCGTTAAATAATAAACCATAATATTCCAAAAAAGGAAAAACACAACCAATATCAAAATCATTTCATCATTAGATTTAACATTGTTCAATCACAAAGGAATAAAATAACTAAAATCAAAGTAACAATTTTTCTTTAGAAAAGGTATGTAAACTAATGGGAAAATACCTGAATGAGATAAATTTAAAAATCATTATAGTATCATGACATAAAAAATTAATATAGACCAATATGATATAAAATTAAACTAAAATTAATTAAAATTTACGTCATGTTGATCAATAAATAAAAAAATATAGTTATTTAGGTAATCTTCTCTAAACATAAAATGATAGAATTGTCATTTAGAGCCCGTTTGGGAGACGTCACCAAAACACATTTCGATATGTTTCTTTTTTTAATTTTTTTTTCTTCAACTAAAAAATTCAAACTTTAAGTCATGACTTTATTATTTGAAGTCAAAATGAGATAAATTTTTTTATTGTATAGATTTTTGAGTTCTTTTTTTTTTTTTTCCTCTTAATATTTCAAGTTTTTATACTTTTTCATAAAATAAAAAAAAAATTCAACAAGACTTACATTTCCAAAAATCAAATCAACTCCAATCAAATATCTCTAAAATTCCAACTCCAATTATCCCTCCAAATTTTTTTTTGTTTTGGCTAGCATGATTCCCAATAATACTTACTCTTTGGCCTTTTTAAATATAGGCAAGTGAGTGGTAAAGATTTATGAGGTTCTCTTCGAGAGAGGTTTTTTCATTATTATTTTTTTTTAAATGCCATGTTCTTGGATTCTGAAACAAAAAATAAGGGAGAAAGTGGTCCAGTCTGTGTTTGATACGAGACTCAACCGATTTTGGGTTTGAAAAGTGTCACTCACTCCTCTTGAGAAATAATGGAGCCATCATTCATTAAAAAGCGTTAAAAACACGTTTTAGTGATGCTAAATATCCATTCGAATTTTTATAAGAAAAAATATTTTAAATGTTTTTTTTAGAGGTGGTTTAGAATGTGTTATCAAGAGGGAACTAAAATTTTAATTTAGAGCGGCCTAGTTCTCCGACCATGCACATGTTTTTGCCCCAACAAATTTCACTTGCAGGCTTTCTTTTCAAGTAATCTTAATAATTTTTCTCTAGTATTTGCAGACTTTTAAAGTGTCCTAACCGCATAACAACATTGTATATATTATCTGTTTTAAATATGTTGCCTTAAAAAAAAAAAAACCCACGAAACTTAATGCAAAAATTAGTTGGAACTACGTCTTTAAGCTTAGTTTGTATGGTAAGTAACAATCACTCCAAACTTTACTATTAAGGCGCTAATTTGAATCCTAATTTTTTTCGGTTGAAATAATTCAAATCCTAATTACTTTGTAAAAAGAATGACATTGTGTGTACCGAAAACCTAAATTGAAATATATATATATATATATATATATAAGAAATTTCTTTAATCTGATAGTCTGATATGTCAAATACTTGTAACATTTTATTTAGAAACTTATAATTACTAATTAATTTGCATACAACTTTTCTTTCGACAGCGATACTATTTAGAATTATCAGCATGAGAAACAACTAAATGTTACGGTAACTTACAAATTAAAAAATTACAAGTATCGTTTTATAAATGTATCATATGTGAGATAATTCTTATGTATATATAATTTGGGGATGAGTAAGTTTTGGGCGGATTTTTGAGTCCTTTTACATGTAGTTAGCAATTTTTAACGGCATATTTATATAATAATAATAATAAAGTATATTAACAATTCAATAGAGATTCATAGTATGGGTAGAATTTTCCAAGATATTTTCGCAAGGAGAAGAATGTAAAATGATTAGTTTGACAGAAACGGGAGTAGACTGGTTAAAGAGGTGTTAGTGCCAAAAAGTTTCATTGAATTACAAGTTTTGTGGGGTTGGGAGTGAAATCTAAAATCTAATAATCAATTGCTCAATGATTGTGATTAAGCAGTTAACCTGCCAAAGTAGACGCGGGGGGGGGGGGGGGGGGGGGGGGGGGGGGGGGGGGGGGGGGGGGGGTGTTGGGGTGGTGTGGGTTTGTGTGTGACCATACACAAAGCCAATAGATATGAGTAAAACAAGCAAAAAAGGCAACATAATCATGATTATGAAATGTAAACAAAGTGAAACAGCAAAACAAGCAAAAAAAAGGCTACATAATCATGACTATGAAATGTGAACAAAGTGAAACAAATGAGATCCCTTAAAATCGTAAAAGATAAAATATTTAAATCATATCATAAGTAAAAATCTATGCTTGCATTTGATATTATATCTCAAACTCAAATTTTTCATCTTATTTTTTATCTTTTTATGAAAATTAACAAAAATTATAACTAGTTTTTAAAAGGTCAATCAATTCAAATTTAAAAATTTCAACTCAAATTATTTTATTAAACACACCATATATCTTAATATTAATTTATCTGTTAATGGATTCTACAAATCTTATAGTGATATTTGACGGACAAGATAATTGTCATTTCATTTACAATTAGTATAGACTCCTTAAGTAACAATGGATTAGGAGACTTTTTTTTTTTTTTGTGGATTAGGAGACTTATGTTTTGTTTAATGATTCAACCTAAATTTAAAATTTTATTTTAATTTAATTTTTTTTTTGAAAAATCAACAAAAAATTATAATTAATTTTTAAAAATTCACAAACTTTAATTTAAATAATTTAAAATTTTTAACTCTAACCGTAATACTAAATACTAAATGAATGTTTAAAAATACCAATCAGAGGACTAATCTTACTTTTGACGGAAAGGAAAATAAAATAAAATAAAATGCGATGATAGTCACGATGGGGACTGGGGACCACCAAAAATACGTGAATCACGGTCTAGCTGATCTGTTTTATTTTATCTATTTTCTACTGCATTTCTTCATAAAAAGAAAAAAGAAAAAAAAAAAAAAAAAGCCTGGTTAGCTAATCAATAATAATCAGTGGGATCTGTTTTTTAAGAAAAATGAAAAAGGAAAAAAAAAAAGAAAAAGAAAAAGAAAAAGAAAGAGTCTGGATACTTGGAATTGCGGCTCTCAATGCGGTGGTCGTCATGCATGACGCCATCTCCATTATTATGTTCGGACTTTCCACCGTCGGCCATCGCGCCGTCCTCTTACTATTTTTCAGTGTTTTTTTCCTCTTCATCTTTCTTTAATTTTTTTTATTTGCCTTTTATTTAGCGCAGAACTCTTCTTTATTTAACTTAACATAGGGAATTGTTGAAGATATTTTCCTTTACAGAGAAAAAATGATATAATATTTGTATTGGTATTGTTCTGTGTTATTTTTATCACGAAGAATCCTCAACAATTAAAAAAAAAAATAAACAAATGTTTCTTAATTTTAATTTTTATTTCTTACTCTATCTTGAAATTTAATTTAAGTGTCGTTTACGAAACAAATTGATAAAATTGTATTTTATATCTCACTTCATTTTGTTGTCCAATCTCTTATCCAAGACAAACTAAAGTACGCCAATTTGTACTGTAAATATCACTTAAAATATGTCTTTAAATTTCCTTGATAATGTTAATATGGTATCTTTTCGATATTAAAAAAAAAAAAAAACAGAGAGAGAGAAGAATACATAGTACTAATATGATAATTTTCTTAATAGAAACATTAAAAAAATACTACATGCTAATTTTCTTAATATGATAATTTGTATTGTAAACATCACTTAAAATATGTCTTTAAATTTTCCTGATAATGGTAATATGATATCTTTTCAATAAAAAAAAAAAAAAAAAAGAATACACAGCACTAATATGATAATTTTTCTTAATAGAAACATTAAACAATACTACATTTTGGGGGGGAATGTCATTGTCAATTGATGTTACATGGGTTAATTAAGGAATAGATCATACGCTTAATCTTTTAAATAACTTAAAATATGTTTAAAAAAAGAGTTACTTAGAACGTGATATTGATAAACTTTATCTTTGCACTATCAAATCAATGTCTCTTTATTTCAACCAACTAAAAAAAAATTAATAATGTCTTTTTTTTTTTTTGGGTAGAAATATCAATGTCTATTTATGCTTAGAAAATGTGAATGTTGTTTGGCTCCGTTTCCATGGGAATAAGAAAATATTGTTTGGCTCTTGCAAACGTATCATAAATTGGTAAAAAGATCTGATTAATTACGTACCTTTCAAGTCGATACTCAAGAGCTAAATTATTTCCTCGGATACGCCACTGCTTCTCACCTTTTTTTTATCCCCCACTTTTTTCTTTTTCATGAAAGTGAACTGAAGACAAAATGTATAAATGGGGTGTGGTTTTTATAATTACTCTAGTATTTATTTATTTATGATTATTGTTATTTTAATAATATAATATAGATCAAATAGGTATAATGAATTAGATAGTTGATCAAATAAATTTATAATAATTTATAAGTATTGAAGTTAGAGATTTCATTAATGTGATTTTAAATAAATAAATTATTCTTAACCTATTAATATGACTTTTAAAATATTTATTATTATTATTTTTTTTTTTTGCAAATGATTTTTAATCTCATTCCTGATATTCATTTAAGATTTTTTTTTCAATTTATTTAAAAAAGGTTAAGTAGCTCAATACTCTTACAATTATCTGTTTTAATCTAACTTCAAATAATGCCCTTTTTCATAATCTTTTGTTTTTTGTTTTTTGGCTTTTTTTTTTTTTTGAAGTAAAACTTGCTTGCAATTAATAGTCTAAATCAACCAAAATTATAGGAACTATAAATCTTAGAACTTTATCCCAACCATAAACCTCATTTTCTAGAATAAACATAGAAGCAGCAAGACAATGAGTCACTCTATTAGATTCACCGCATATAGTAGAGTAAGACCACTAGAGTGAAATAGAGAACATCTCAAGAATATCATTGATCACAGCTTCTCCTTCTGCGAGTGAATCTCCACAATTAATTGCTTGGATAACTCGTGTCGCATCAACCTCAGTAATCTGGATACAAATCCCACAATCCTTAACAAATGAGAGACCCTCCATGAGAGAAAGGGACTTAAGCCATAAACGGGGAAAATGAGCATCTATTTTATTTGCTTGATAACCCAAAATAGTCCTATCTAAATCACGGATAACAAGCTCCACACTTATGAAACCCACTCCAGATTGAACGAAAGCGTCAGTATTAAGTTTCATATTCCCTTCAAGAGGTCGAATCCACTGTTTGTTTCTTTTATGCGTTACACCTGTTGGGTCATATTCAGCCATACAACAAGCTTGATAGTCACCAAAAAAGCGGTCAGACTTGTTCAAAGTCTAAATTGCTGAAACCTTTGAGCCATCATGGATCCATTGATTCCTAGCTGTACAAACAGCCTAAGCAACAACACAAAAGATCTCCAAGTTGGTCTTTGAAGCCATATATCTCCAAATCACACACAAGCCATCAAAGGATCCAGCCTTAGAATTACTAAGGGCTGGCCACAAGCTACTAGAATCCCATACTTTACGGGCATACTTACAATCCCAAAATACATGCATGCCACACATCTTTAACCCCCTCCGAACATCAAGGACATATGGCCAAACAAGGAATTCCACGCTTTTGAAGATTATCATAGCAAGGCAAAATATCATGAAAAGCTCTCCAAACAAAAAATTTAATTTTATTTGAGAGTTTAAGTTTTCATAACTTTATTTTTTTTATCAATTTATATCAACTTTGTCTCTAGAAACATTTTGTCCTTCACGTAGCTCCATTGTCAAGCGATAACCCGAATGTACCAAATATAATCCGTTAGGATCATAATGCCATATTAAGCAATCAAATAGGCATTATGACTCAAAGATATGCTGTAAATTACCTCATGATCAATTGAGAAAAAATGTTATTAATGATCATTTATAAAAGAATAATTGTTTTAAATCTTATTATGGGGATATTAATTATAAATTTAATGGGTGCAAATATAGTCAAGTATTAACTTTTGATAATCATTTGTAAAGACAAAGAAATAAAAAAGAAAAGAAAAAATATATATTTAACCGATACAAAGAGGAGAGAAAGGAATGCATGATGAAGGCACGTTTTCTTTGTAACATGAATTTGAATAGCAATTTATCATAATTTCCAAGTAAAATAAAATTTAAGGACCATCACAACTAGTCAATCTCAACAAATGTAGATTTTTATGGCCCAATACGACCACCTAATTACAATCCTCCAAGTTCATCAATATATAAAAGAATGATCAATATTCAGACCAAAATTAAAGAACTTGACCAGAAAGAGAAGGAATTGTTACATGACCCAAGTCCTGTTCTGCCAACTGAGCATTACACCGTCGGATCTCTTGAAACAGTTCTTGTTTTACATGCTAGGGTTTTTCTGTTCTTTTCGTTTCTTTCTTTCTTTTTTTACTCTAAAAAAAAGAAAGAAAGAAAAAAAGAAATAATTGTAGTTGAAGCAAGAGTATAGACAGTTGGACACTACAACATGGCATGGCATATGACATGTTAGACTATACATCAACAGATCAGGTGGATGGCAAAAGCCTAATTATGTGAATATATACATGTACATATAGGGCTCGTCTATAAATATTCCAAAAACAGAGGAAGGGAAAACATTGGCCTCTATCCCCTCTTAGCATATATATATATATATATATATATATTTATATATATATATATGTGCGTGTGTGTGTGTATGTTTTTTTGCTTCCCAAGTTATGAATTTAAGGCTGAGGAAAGACGTGCAGTTGGCTGCCGAGTGATCCTGAAAATTGCAAGTGCCACCAAGAGCTACGTATGGCTGGCAATACTACTCTCCAATTTTTTTAAATTTTTTTTCTTTTCTTATTCCCTTAAATGGGGAACAGATGAAGAAAGAACAGGAATATATAGGATATATATATATATATATATATATATGGACTCTTTTTATGTTCTTTGTTTATAGTGGAAGTTTGGTATTCAAAGTCTCGCTTTAAAATGAGTTGAAATTCCAAAGAATCCTATGAAACTGTGATGTCCACACAAATAGTCAAAGAGTTTCCTTTCTTTGCCAAATGGCCCATATTGGTTGCAGTCAGTCAATATGGGATGTGCTTGTCAAGTTCTGATTGCTGAAAATTAGCATTTATAATTCTATACAACGATCCATGTCAGGTATCATACTCTCTACTGATAAATTTATGTTAGGTATATATAGGCTGAAAATCATGATCATAGAGATATCCTCCATACTCATGATAAAACAACGACACTTACCCGAATTTATTTATTAGTCATCATACTGGTGTAATTAGTATAGAAGTAATTTCTAGGATTTGATATCTTGTCAAAGTTAGCTCTCTCCACAAGATTAAAGTCTCAAAGCTTTAAAGACTGTATAGGTTCGCTCACTATGGCAAGGAGTGTCTTTCAGGGCTTGAGCTAATTCAGTTGCAAGCTTTTAAATCTTAGTACTGAGGTGAGAGAGATATTTTCCTCTATATCAAATCTTACAGATTATCTCCCTACTGGTTATACCAGGCGTCACACAATTGGTATCATATATATATATTTATTATGTATGTGATATAGTTGAATACGTGTGGTTGCCTAGTGGGATATGGAGGACATGTGGCTTGGGTTGACCTTCCCTAGAGGCTAGAATCATGATTTGGAGAAAGGCAATGAAAGTGAACAAGGTGTAATTTATAAGAGATCAAATGATCAATTCTCAAGATTATGTTCTCCTATCCTCCTAAAGTGTACTGACTGATCAGCAACATATATATTTATATACATATATATATATATGTATAACTCCATTTGGACGAATGAAAAGAGCTATTACCATAAATGGAAAAGATTCAATGAAAATGGCAATAAATCTATGTCTCTATATATATATACTATTATTATTATTAGTAGTAGTAGAAAAATGGCCTTTGGCTGAGCCGAGAGGCGAAAAGTCTCTGAGTAATAGCAGAGTGACATGTGAGCAGCAATAAATAAAAATGTAAACAAAAGACAAATACAAGGATTTATTGGGAGGCAAAACCCTTATCTTGAAGATGACCGTCACCAACATCATTATCTTGACCCATATCACTGGAGAAGGGCGGTGTAGGCGTCGACCACCGGTCGTATCATGCAGATTTTTTATAATGATGCTTATTCATTCTACGTGAATGACCCCCCAAAAATCTAATCCACTTTATACTTCTCTCTCGCATCGCATGCCTATAAATAGAGAGCTTCCCAGGCCACCCCATTTGACAATCCACCCATGAGGAAGATAACTATTATTCTATACGCGCGCGCGCGCCCGCACACACACACACACACACACATATATATATATATATATATCTATTGTACATGGATATCTGAAGAAGATTCTAGTTTGTGAGGAAGGAAGGTCCTACATGAGGATAAGGAGCCTTTGTTTTGTAGCCAAGGATGACTCGCCCGCAACCTCTTCCAACGAGTCTCTCTTGAAAAACCAACTACTTTGTCCATAAATGAATGCTTACGATAAAATATGGTTCCTAATCATTGGCTATCTTGTTAAGAGTATCCTTGTGTGGTATTCAGGCAGTCTCCTTGGCTATCAAGACAGGCTCGTGCCTCTCATGCTGGACCTCTTCCTCCACAACTACTTCGCTCCACTTACTTGGTTGTGTTTCTCACCGGGTAAGCTTACAAATATAGTTCATCCTTAAAACAGAGGTAACTACTACACTAATTTGCCATTCTTCTGCAGGTCTACACTGAGAGTCTTGAACAACTACGTCTTCACTCTGCTGAGAGAGCAGAATTCAAATTGAACTGCAAATGGACGCTCGTATGCCTCTTGCACTAAGCTGAGCATGTCTCGTTGTTGCTGCAATAAACACTTCAAATGCATTTTGTTCTTGAACTCAAGTTTTCATGAGTTCTTAGGTACTTTTTCCACACATTGTGGTAATCTAACTGCATTTGTTTCGAATGAATGACGTACTTTGTTTCGAGGTCGGGTAATACTCTTCACATTTTTCTTCTTTTGAGGGAAAAAGTAGACCAAGGGTCCAAGAATTTTAAGCATCAAGTTTAAAGAAATTATAGTTACGCACGGCAACTATTGCGCTATGATAATAAACAGGGCTGAACATATCCACAATTTCCGAAATGCGTAAATCCAAAATGCATTGATGCGATATAGAAACTATAAAATTCCTGTAAGAACTTCAACCCTAAGTTCTGCACTTCACATTGACACTACCAAAGCTAAGATTCCAAGTCCTCGTTCAGGATTAGGAAGCGCATTCGAATTTCGACAAGAAAACCGACAACTAATGAGTATTATCTGAGTTACCATGCAAATAGTTCAACCATATAAATCAAACTCTTCCAACAACTCATACCGGCCAAATAATGTTAAATCAAACTCCACATTGCCAACGGATCAATAGAGGAAAGAATCGATTGCAAAATGGTCCAACCTTACAAGCATTTGATGCAATTATTTTTGCAAAATTAGCCAGCAACTTTAGTTGTATAAACAATGAACAATATTTATAACATCCTCACAAACGGAATAGTAATACTGTAACTACAAAACGTTGTTATTCTACAATCGAACTTTTAATGAAATATGTACGAGAAATCGTTCCTTGTGCTACCTAACAAAGAGATGAGAAAGGGCACGCTAATACAACGTGAAGAACAAACTTATATTGCTGCAGCCAGTGCAAAGCTTTCCTGCGTCCAGTGTGGAGGATCCATCACAGCACAAGCATCCGATTTTTCAAAATCAGCAACCTACATCAACAACCATACGGCATAACAAACACTAAGGTTAGAAAATTAAGTCCTTGATCAAATCTTCGATTTGCCAGGGACAATCCAGCAAAGGAAGAGTGAATGGTAAAATGACAAGAGAGAAGGCGGACACCTTTTCCTTGCAGTTCGGGCAATAATGATACTTATGCCAGAGACAGTCCATGGAAGGGCAGAGAAAGCAAAATCCAAGCATCATCGGCATCATACAACCGACGACAGCTGCCAAACTCGGCTTCGATCTGGATTACATTTATCATAATTATAATCTAAGAGTGATTACTGATCACACTGACAGAAAAATTAAAAAGCATAAAACTATCCAATACTTGGATAATTCATCTTAATTTCGATGCTTATGAAGAATGATACCATTACCACCGATAGATGTTAAAGATATTTTCTCAGTACTCTAATTTATAAACGTATAGGGATGGATAGCAAGAAAGAAAAGCATCCAAAACCAAGCAATTTATGAAAATCAGATTAACTATTAAATCCTTAAATTATTATACAAGTCCAAGTCCGATCCTTTTTTTTTTTTTTTTTTTTCCTTTGTCTTCCGAGTCAAACAAAAGAAAAAGAGAATAAAAAATATTAATTTCAGACAAAAACGAATAAATCCAGAAAAATTATCTGAGTTCTAAGGTGGTCGAATTTGAGTAGATGGGGATTAATTAGCGGTAAAATAAAAAGGAATAAGTCTAATATTTGAAATTAAGAGAGGGGGGTGGGGGAAGAAACAGAAAGGGAATGCAAAGGGAAAAGGAAAGAAAGAAAGAAAGAAGGAATAATGGGAAAAGACCTGACAGTGGTGAGAGAGGAATTGGCACAGTAGGGGCAGGTGAAAGGGGCGGGAGTGTCCCTGTAAATTGTTTGCTGGATGGGAACTCCCTTTGGGTCTCCGACGAATGCGTTCGGAGGGATGGCCCCTGCTTGGTATGGATTCTGGGCCGCGTAGTACGGCACTCCGACCACTGGTTCCTCCTTCTTCGACATCTTTTACGGAATTTCCTCTCTCTCGATTTTTCCTTTTTTTTTTTTGGGGGGGGGGGGGTCTGTTTTTGGGATGAATTCGAGATGGCAGAAAAGGAAAGGAAGAAGATGATGATGAAGACGAAGAAATATTACGATTAATTAATCTCTGGCGATGAATATGACTGGATTTATCAGAACCAATCTTTCTTTATTCACGACGCGGACTCGGCAACACACGTTGGAAATTTCACCCTCTCTCTTTTCTTGAAAGTGTCAATATGCGTGGAAGCTTCGATTGACTAAAATGTACCTGGCCGTCTATGTGGAATTTGTATCAGCGTAACTTCAGTTCGGCCTTCTTGGGCTTCTTTCCACCCTCCAGCCCATTTCTAAATTTCATTTTTTTTTTTCCTAAAGAATAATTTCACTTTTGAAGTAAATAAAAGTTTATAAGATAAATAAAAATTTTACTTAAAAAATAATAACACTTATAATAAATAAATAATTACTTGATAAATTTATTATTAATTATCATTCACTCTAAATATTCTTAAAATTTACAATTTACTTCAATTATTTATATAAAAATTTTATTACTTCTATCATTGATGAAATTACACTACATCATATGTTTCTACAACTCAATTAGCAAAATAACTCAAATATTTTCTTTATTGTATTAATAGTCTTTCAAAAAATTTAATTAGCAAAATGACTTTGAAATCTCAAAAAAAAAAAAAAGACTTAAAAAACGACTGTAGTTGTTCTTATGTTAAAATGAAAAAGTTTCTTTTGATAATTCAAATTTTGAGATTGACATTGAAAAATATTCCATTGAAAATATAGAAAATTTTTAAAATATTTTGGGAATATAAAAGTTTCTTGGTAATTATTACAAGGATTTTCAAGTTTTATGTTACACAATTCATACTTATTAATGTAATGATGTCATTATTTTCCTACTTATAAAATATTCTAAATTTTTTGTTATATTTCAATTCCAGTTGTTAGATTTTTCTATAGGTTTAATAATTTCTAAAAGAAAATTCAAAATAAAAAATCTAACAAAAGAGGAAGTTCAACTTCTATACTCCTTTATTCTTATTCTATTTATGTCATTTAAATAATATCATAATATATTAATTAAAATATCATATAAATTACAATACTATATCATATTAATTTAAAAGTGATGTTAATTAAATACGCGATATTATTAAAGGGTCACCTAAGAGAACGGGGACACGTTAAATGACATTGAGCCAAATCCTAGTTCGCCGGTGAAGGGAATTCATACCTATATTGGCATGATGATTTATGAAATGATCGCATTTAATACTTGAAT
This sequence comes from Ficus hispida, assembly GCA_025413025.1. Taxonomy (NCBI): domain Eukaryota; kingdom Viridiplantae; phylum Streptophyta; class Magnoliopsida; order Rosales; family Moraceae; genus Ficus; species Ficus hispida. The sequence goes on along the minus strand of CM046371.1, from coordinate 546,723 downwards.
AATAAAGTTCCAAAGATCTGACATTCCAAAACAATTAGTAAACAGAAACGAACCTTCCTTTTTTCTTTTCAAGAAATCCTTGAAGGCTCTAGGATACTGTTCACACTGATCAAACCCAAACGGTCTTAGAAAACATTCTTGACCAGTCAACAATAGTTATCATTTTAATTAATACATATATATATATATATATATATATAACAATAATTGTCATGATTTGAATGCAAGAGACAGATGGCAATTCAGCCCAAATGAACCTTACAAAATAATGCCGCTTGTCATTTCTTAGTCGTTACCTTAGTTTGGGCTAGAAAGGTTGACTTTGTTCCTTTCCAAAACAATGCCCTCTAACAAATTTTGTGGCTCAGGGCCAAACATGTACTAATGTTACGCAACAGCAGGCAGATAAACTACTACAACAACTCCCCTTAAAAAAAATTTAAGTAATTAATTAATTAATTAATTTAGATAAGATAAACTATATTTCAACAACAATTGCCAATTTGCCTCTATTTTACATGTTTGTTGGTTAGTATTCTATGAAATAGAACAATGCCATAGGAGGAACACCTTTAATTTTCACGGGAGTCGTCATAGATTTGCTTGGCTCTAGAGAAGTATTTTAACTTGATATATACGAGAAAACCATGTTCTGATTTCGTACACACTACATATATATATATATATATGTATACATATATATATATACCGACATACTGTACATAATGGAAATGAGATGTTTTTGGTAGCTATCATAAAGCAGCGTTGGTTAGAAGTGAACATCTTGTGTTTTGACCCAAAAGTGATATAGCTTTCATCTTAATTTTCAATGACAATCACCTTGAAATGTCTAGGCCGTAAGAAGATATATATTCGAATCACGTATATGTTGTCTTGGTCTAGGGATTCTTTGTTTTGGCATGAAATTCTCCGCTCGGATAAAACAAAAAAAAAAGAAAAGAAAAGAAAAAAGAAAATTATGATCGACTTACTAACCGGCCGACACATAAGAGATAGATTATACACTATTTCGCAATTTAGTATTTATGCTTTTGGTTAACTTATTTAAAAGATGCTACTACATCATATCACGGCCTAATCGCAAACCGTGAACATCTCAAGGAAACTAAGCAGCTAGCCCCTGCTATTTGCTAAACAAAAATCTCAATTATGGTAAATAAAAAAAAATTATTATTAAATTTTTTTTTTTTTTGAGAGACTGAAAAACGTGCCATGCGTAAGCTTTTTACAAGCTAGCTAGTAAAGATGTTAAAAGGCGTAGTAGGAAAGGCAAGTCACAGCTTTAATCTTAAGACAAGTATATTAATAATTATGTAAGTAAAGAAAGCATATTTATTTATGGAGAAAAGCATTTGATCAGAAGAGGGTGCATGGCTTGTAAAAAGCTTTTTAACCTCGCAGCAAATTAACAGTCGATGACAGCATTGAGAGGCATGTTAAAAATAAAAAAATATATATAAATATAAAAAGTTAAAGAGAGAGAGAGAGAGAGAGAGAGAGAGAGAGCATTAAGCAGCACTAGCGAGGGGCACGCCCGAGGCCACTAGAGGATGTTCCCTTGGTGCGTTCAAAATAGTACTACAAGTCTCTCAATCTCTCAGACACACACACACACACACACACGCACTCTCTCTCTCTCTCTCTCTCTCTCTCTCTCTGCGTAGAGAATGATTTGGGAAACCCGCCCTAGAACACATACCCCGTCCCCCCCCCCCCCCATTTCTACATTATTACTTCATGAAATGACTTAAAAAATAATTAAATAAATAAAACGCTTCCTCGGCCAGACCAGGCCTAAACTTTGAGATTAACAATACATGTATATAATTCATGTTTCAAAATTAACAGAATTAACAATTAACCAATATTAATGGATTGAATGTTTGGCATCTATATATGAGACCATGTGACCGTATAATTTTGCTGTTGTATTGTCAGTGATAAACACTTCTTGTTCAATAGATAAATTAGGAGCTTCAGCGAATATTCATAATGATAATTTCTTTTTTAAACATAACACTTAGAAGGACGTACCAATTACCCTCGTCGTTTTTTCTTAGATTTATTTTTTCTAGCAAAAAGAGTGGATTGAATGTTCACGGTAAGGATTGTGTGTGTGTTTTTAATGTCATATTTGAATCGGAAACATATTACAATGAGATAAAAAAGATAAAGGGGTTAATGGTTGTTATAGTTAGTTAGAGAGAGAGAGAGAGTGGAATATAAAAAGAAAAAAGAAATTTATCTTGATCCGTGAAGCATTTCGGAAATTACAAACGAATACAAAAGCATTGGAACATCCCAAGGTCGAGTCTAGCTGGTCTCATCAGAAGGAATATTAGTGCGGAGAGAGAGAGAGAAGGTCATATGTGTCAGACAGGACTGGTTAAAAAATAAAATAAAAATAAAATAAAAAGGACTCAGAATAGATTCCACAGAGCAGGAAAAATCCGAACTGATAAAATGGGTCACTCCTATTAATCCCACCCTCGACAAACCCCATCTCGTGAATCTTACACATTTTACATTATTTTTCCTTTTCTTTTCTAATAATTTAACAAAAAAACATTCTAGTGATAAACAACGCATGTACTACTGGTAATTGTAAAATAGCATTGTTATATATATATACACACACACACACATACATTTGTATATGTTCTTAATTTCAAAAGGAAAATAATATAAGTAAATAATTATTGTTTCTCTTTTGTTTTCAGCCATTCAGTCTCCCCCGGCAGCTCCCCCAACACATTCTGCCTGTACTCGTCGTCTCCTTCTATTTGTCCAATTCTATTCCTTCCTATGCTTTGATTTTTCATACACAACTAAATTACTTATCTATCTTTTCTATTTATATATATATATATATATATATATTGTAGGATATTAAAGGGGTCTAGCCTTCCTTTTGTGCTTTTCGCTTGTTCAATACAAATAAAAAACAGGGCGAAACATAGGTATATGAAAAAGTATCCATTGACACGATGTTTTTAAATGTCATATATATATAGAAGTTCTAGCACTTTTACATACTTTTTAATCTTAATATAATCTTAAATAAATTTTACTTCCCTTTCCAAAAAAAAAAAATTAACTAGAAAAAAAGAGTATCCCGATAAAATTTTTTTTTTTTTTTTTTTCAGTTAAGCTAAACTATATATATATAGACTTGTGATCATAAGATAAATACACACACGTGATGAAATCTATTCCCACGAACGTGATATTACATAATTTTCAGTGCATATTAAATGTGCATACACTGTATTTAGTTTTAATATGGAAATGTCACATAATAATTAGGAGGTCAAAACTTTTGTCTAAGCGAGATGAAGTTGACCAATAACTTGTCTATCTAGTTACTAGTTTTCACGTTCAAACACAAGAAAAGGAAATGAAAATTTTTTTCCCGGCCGGTTCAATATACATTAATTCCAATGCATGTATCTAAGATGATGAAGTGCATTAGATTTCTGCAAGATATATATTTATATAATTTATTTAAATTAGCAGGCACAATTTACGCCATCTTTTGAGATTGAACACAGTACATGAAGGTATAAAATGCAAACTGATCAACCCGATCCTTTTCCTTAAAAAAGCACATGTATATATACGGATCTCATTATTTTATATATTTGCAAATATCCAAAAATTTTCTTTCCACAAAGATAGACACAAGATATAGATACTACTGAGATAGTTTTTTGTTTAGATAATGAAAAATGAATACAGTTGAACTAAAACGAGCAAAGCCGGCGCGTGGCGGGACAAGGAACGTGGAAGGAGAGGCGCGTGGGGGGTCGTTCCGCCATTAAGGAAAGGTCACCCCAACTTAAAAAAAAAAAAAAAACAAAACAAAAACAAAACAAAACAAAAAATAACTACAACAACAAAACTGTATTAAAGAAAGTTGCGGCATTCTTTAGGTAATCGCGTTTTACCGGATCTCTTTTTCTTTATTTTCTATTTTTTAATTTTTCAGGGAAAATATCTTTCGTATACTTTAATTAATTAATTTTTTTTGGTCTATTTGTTTTTTTTTTAAGGGACGGAAAGCATTTTTGTTTTTTTTGTTTTTTTTTTTCATTTAACTCCTAATAGTTAGGAAACAATACTGGTTATTTGTTCAAAGACGCTCATAAATGGCCGTTTTTTTTTTTTTTTTTAAATCCGGAAGGGAAGGGAAGACCAATTGGTGTGGACTGTGGGAGAGACAAAAGGCACGCCAGAGTGGGTTCAACAGCTGGGTCCAACATCTAATCCTCACGAGCATCCATAGCGCGTACGTCTCACACCCTCTATTTCAAAAAACCCCTCACTTGATCCTCTCACAATTTCCTTCTTTTTGTCCATTCTGAGTTCTCACTCCTCTTCCAAAACCAAATCCCACCTACTCCCTCTCTCTCTCTTTTCCCTTCTCTTCGGTGATTCAATATTTTTTCCTTTTTCTTTTTCTCAACATCTTTTTCTTTTTTGGGTTTTCGTTGGATCTTTGGGGATTGATTCCATGTGTAATAGTAGTTCTTGTTGTTCATCATCGCAACTAGTAATTATTTGAGGGGATTATATATTTTGATTAATTAGTTTTGAAAAATGGCAGCTCCAAACATGGCCACGATCACAGCATCCTTAGAGAGATCTCTTCAGAACTGCTCTCTAAACCACCACCGGAGTAACTCCGGCGGCGGCGGCGGCGATTCCTTAGGAGGAAGGTCCGCGTCATTATCAACCTCCTCGAACAGGCCCTCACATAATGATGATGTTAGCGATCATGAAGCGCCGCAAAATCATGATGACCACCAGTACTACCCCCACGCCGTCGCCGACCCTTTCACCACCGCGGCCACCACCACCACCTTAGAGCTCAACTCCCATATCTCCCTCCCTTACCATTGGGAGCAATGCCTCGATTTAAAGGTATTTCAATTTCAATTTCCTTCTCTTTTTTTTTTTTTTTAAATCCAACTCTTCTTTTTAGTCCTTTTTTTTCCTCTCATTCTTTCTTTCTTTTTCTTTCAATAAATTCAAACATAAGGCAGATCCTGAACTATTCTTTTTGCTGCTTTCTGAAGGTAATTAGTTCTTTGGGCTTGTTTGTTTTTCCTTTTCATACAGAAAAACAAAATTAACTTTTCATTTCTTATTTTTAGACGAAAAGAGGAAAAAAAGAAGAAAAAAAAAAAACTTTTCTCGTATTTACCATCTGGTGCTGCATTTAATTTTTAGTTGAACAACAAAAGAAAGAAACTTTCCCTAATTAGATCGTCCGTAAACAAACATGGTTTCCATCAAACAACCAAAGACTCTAGCTTGATTAATGATGAGCATTAATGAAGCAATCTAGGAAAGGAAAATCAGCAGGGTTTTTTTTTTTTCTATTTAATCTTGATTTATTTTTATATGTTTTCATAAACAAGTAATTTTCCATTGTCCATGAAGATTAAACGACGTGAAAGGAGAGAAGATAAACTTACTAACTAACTGTAACATGTCGTTTTTAATGTGCAGACGGGGGAGATTTACTACATAAACTGGAGGAACGGCAGGAAAGCAAAAGAAGATCCAAGGACGACAACGACAGACTATAATAACAGTGGAGATTACAACTCAGAAGATGAGGAGGAAGAGGAAGAGGAAGAAGAAGAAGAAGAGAATAGCTCATACGACAGCGAAGAATCGTCGTCGGAAACGAATCGGAGAGAGAAAAAGGAGCAGGCGCAGCAGGTGTTGGTGGTGGGAGGGTGCAAGAGCTGCTTCATGTATTTCATGGTCCCAAAACAGGTCCAAGAGTGCCCCAAGTGTTGTGGTCAACTTCTTCATTTTGATCGATCCGAAAATGCCTCTCTATGAATTACGACTAGTACTTCTTATTTCTCTTTCTATCATCCGTGACCACAATAATTATTCTAAATTCTTATTTTTCCCCCATTCTTATTTTTATTTTTTTTTATTTTTCCACTTCCTGTAAACCACCCCCCCCCTTGTGCTCTTTGGAAATTTCAGTGTGGATTTGCTACAATGCGAGATGAGAAGTTCTTTACATCCATTTTCCCACGAACTTCATTTATTTATTAATTAATTTAGTTAATAATTGTTTTTTTAATTTAAATATTGAGGGGTTATTGAGACATCCATGGAAGTGACAGAGAGGAGTCCTTATACAGTGCCAGAAAGTGAGGTCAATGGGGGAGGAAAGAATATTATTGGTAATGATTGCGACGTGTTGTTAATGTTCTCCCTGCTTCTTTATTTGTTATTATTATTATTATTTTTTTTTTTTTTTTTGGGTTTTCCCCCCTCTAAGTTCCCGTGTTTAAACTGTTAATCTCTCTATTATTGACGTGTTGTTAATGAGCTGAGTAGGCTATTGAGTAATTTGGTGTGTTGTTGGCGTCAATTAATTGAACCGCTTGATGAGTGCCTTAAAACATGGTATTACCACATATAATGATGTGATTGCATTAAAACTTAGACAAACTATTTAACATTGTAGTATTAATTGTATCACATCATGTGTCTAGGAAGTCTTGTGAATCTTTTTTTATGAAAGTAAGTTGGCCTTTTTTTTTTTTTTTGGGGCATAATTTTCTAATCTTTCTTTTATATATTTCCTATCCATTAAAGAAAAAAAAAATCCATCAAACTAGACGTGTTATAAATTTATCAACTAAACACTTTAAAAAAATTAATAAAGCGAATAATCAGCTCACACCGTTTCCAGCAGTGAATATATTTTCTGATCTATTTTACTCTATTTTTCATATGTATTTATTTTTTAATTATTTTTCTTTTTGTGAATAGTTTGTATATTGTCGAATTGAAGCTATTATTATTATTTCTTATTTTTAATAAAATATTAGAGATAGATAAATGATAAAAATGCTAAAGAGATATTAACCTAATTAAAATGTCCCAATACATCTAATGATTTTTGTCATTAATAATCTTATTGAAAATATAATATTACCATGTAGAAAAGGGATATTTCATGAGGCAGCGCCTCATTTGAAGGGGAAAAAAACTTGGGTTCCTTAAGTTGGATTTAGGTGAGCTGAATAGAAATCATGAAAAAAGCCAAAAGTCAAAAGTCAAAAGTCAAAAGTCAAATCCCGATTATAAATTAAGCACCGTCTTATTCGTGATCTGCTCCATCCATATATTCTAAGAATAATCTATATGTACTCCACGTCGCATTTATTTTATGGTAGGACTTTTATAATATTATTAAAAATTGTTATATTTAAGTTCTTAGATTAAGATTTCATTTAGTTACCATGTCTAAATCTAAGTTTTTATCTTAATTTTTAAATTTTTCTAAAAAATAAATAAAAATTATAACTAATTTTTAAAAAATAACTAATTTCAACATAAAAATTCTATTTTAAACCCACGTACCAAATGCAAGCTAAATTTTTAATAGTCTGATATATAATTGAAGCAATCTTCTATCGCGTGTTTAAGAATTGTTATATTTTAATTATTGGTTTAATTTAATTTTTGACATGTATGACTGGAGTATTTTTTTTGTCACATATTGTAAATTTTTTAGATAAACATTTATAAATCATATTGTCAAAAAAATTAATCTAATAATGTAAAAAATAGTTCCCATCAATAATGATAAATAAAAAATCATATCGTAAAAACCTCCTTACCTATATATAAAACCCATATATTATATCTGCGCCGGTGGAAATTTATGAAATAAACATTTTTGTGTGTTAGCCAATTGCAATATGACACGTAATGTATTTCAGTACATGATTCGAATAATAAGGCCTATTTCACACGCTTTCGCCGGGGTGTTGTTTTGTTTGATTAATATTGTCAACTCCTCCGTCATCGTGTCTCCGAAAACGATTCTATTATTCCCCACCTTTTCTTTTTCTTTTTTCTTTTTTCTTTTTTCTTTTTTTTTTACCCCCTTTTCACAGTAATATTCTAGGACACATATTATATTGACTTGTCAATTCTCAACAGTTTTAATTAGTTCTATTTTGCACACCATCATATATGTTAATTGGAGAATTTTGTGGGAGGTTATTAAAGAAAAACTTGCATCTTTGAACCACACGTGGCACCAAATCAAAATCATAATAGGGCGAAAAAAAAGAAGAAGAAAAATGTAGTCCAAAACTGTATGTAAATATTGGAAACGTACTTTTATATATATATATATATATATCTTATATACAAAGAGGTCATGTATATGTGTATATGTAAGGATCTTAATGCTATTTGTTTATATCAAACAGTGTTCATGTCTGTGATCTGTTATAGGGGGAAATTACTAGGTGTCAAATAGCTAGTGCTAGTTTTTAAGTGATTAATGTAGGGTACAATACTTTTACAGACTTGCACTTGATTTGGTCGGTAGGTTGATGTTGATGGCTTAATTTTTCTGATACTAGAGACCGCCTTATCATCAGTGGTGAATGAGGTACGTGAGAATAAATAGGCTTATTTTTTCTTTCAATGGAGAAGATTCGATCATCTAAATAGATCCGATCAGATCAGATAAGTCTAGTTATTTATAGATTATTCTCGGGTCACCTACCATCACCTTCAATGGATTGCTGATCCTTAAATTAGTTCTCCTCTGGGAATCTTGAGTATACTGTTATCGGGACCCAAGATACTGGCTCGAATAACACTTCCCCAACCACAACCAAACCCTTCAGGATGATTGGCCCACGCTGCCCCTGTCATACCGTCTTGTATCGGCTGACAACAGTATAATGGCATGGCATGCCACTCCCACTACCCTGCACTACCTAACACCTGACACTCGATACCTGTCATTATGTTTGTTCTTATTCCTGTCTCGATGCTAACCTCTACCACCTGACCAAACTGATACAATACTTGCCACTTGCACCAGTACTAATATTTAAACTCGTGTCCCCCCCCCCCCCAAATCACCCGACTGGAATGGCATATGAAATCTGTCTAGTACAGGTCAAATATTCGTACACTCGGAATATATTTATCCATTGGGACCACACGGAATACGACTCATCAAGGTCACCTAAGCACTTGAACCCATGGAAAATGCCTATAAATAGAGGAGTACATCACTCACTCAGGTATGGACTATTTTTCCGTATCAAAAGTCTGCTTCTCTGCTTACTCATCAGTGTCACTTACTTACTTAAGTATCGGAGTGCCTGTAACAAATGGCCCACTAGTGTCACCCTTATTCTAAGATGCTTCTCTTTTGCAAGCGATTAGGCGGAGAATAAAGGTGCAAGGCTGACCACGTCAAGTGATCTAATCAGGTGTTGTGTCAAGAATTTTTGGCATCAACGGTTGATAATCCAAATTTTGGGCTATCTTTGTTTAATTAGCATATAATTAAGCTAATTAAGAGATAAACATTTCCACACACATATATGCATACGATGGCATGTGGGGCATGGAAGTACAAATATAATTCATTGAAGTAATTCTAGGTCACAGTTTGATCAACTTAATTTGTCTGGAAAATAAAAATTAAAAATTAAAAAAAAGGGAAGAAGAAGAAAAAGATAAGGAAAAGTGGGTCGTCTTCTGATAAGTATAGCTGTTAATAGAAAATAAGTGCTGCAAAAAAAAAAAAAAAGAAAAAGAAAAGTACAAGCTCTCCTATAATTGAAAATGTGGAACTCATAAGGAAGTCAAATTGTCTGTTCATATAATGTGTGTGTATACAAATATGTGTGTACACGTGAAGGTCGAATACTACAAATATGTTTATAAAAATATTACTACAAATATATATATTTTTTTGTAAATAGGTATAGAATTGGAAGAAACAGACAAAAAAAAAAAAAAAAAAGGGCCAAGAGTGCATGGCAAAAGGGGGGGGGGGGTGGGGGGTGGTGGTGACATATGGTGCAGTTGTTAGGTTTGTGTGGTGGTGAGGCCCTTCGTCCTCGCTAAAAGATTCCAAACTCTCTCCCACACACACACACACACACACACACACACACCCACTCCCACCCACTTAATAATAATAATACAGAAAAGCTCGAGACAGAGACAGAAATACATAGAGAGAGATACTAGCTTTTTCTACAAAACCAAAATTTTGCATTATAATAATGTAGATTAAAAAAATTCAATATCAGAAAGAATGGTCCAAGAATATATAGGGGTTTTAAATATTAGGGTTGGGATGTCATGTATATATGATCCAAAACCCCAAATACATATGTGCGTGTGTGTGTGTGTGTGTGTGTATATATATAGAGAGAGAGAGAGAGAGAGAGAGTACTACAGGAGAGAACAATGGAAAATTTTTTTTTTTTTTGGGTTTTGTTTTGGATTTAACTTTGGTTGGTTGGCAGAAGGGGAATCTAAGCAGTGCAGCGAGTAGGGCTATTATCAAACAGTTTGCAGTACTGTGTACTGTGACGAAAGAGATAGATGGAGAGGGTGATGGAGCGATATATCGTATTCATATACATGTATACATACATACATATATATTGTTATATATATTGTGAGAGTCAGACTCAGAGAGAGCAAAGCTTCCTCTCTCTCTCTCTCTCTCTCTCTCTCGTTCTTTGTGTTTTTCTCTCTCTAGATTTCTTTTCTCTAATAATCAGTTGGTCAATGACAAGAGAGCACAGACGTAGAACGAGTAACTGGGGAAAAATAACCCGATCGAAACCCCACTCTCTCCCCCCCCAAATTGTTTTCCCACCCTTTTATTATTATTATTATTATTATTATTATTATTATTTTATATATAAATATTAATATATGATATATAATAGAACAATAATATTCTTTATGGTCCGAATTATGGTCCTCCTTTCTCCCTAGAGAATCTCTGTAATCGTTTGTTTCTTCCTCTAACACTGAGTTTATGTCTTTCTTTCAATTTTGCATCTCTATTTGTCAGCTTTCCCCGCCACTACTCTACTTCTCTACTTTTCCCTTCATCGTCCGCCATTATATGTTATTTGTAGACTTCCGCCGCCTCTATATCCATATTCTTTTTTTTCCTCTCTTTTCCTTCAAAACTTCTAGGATGTTACCAAATATACTAGTTTTAAATGTAACACGATAAAATATATATATATATATATATTTAATGCACATTTGAAAAATACAGTAATTAACAACTTAACCACATTTACCAATTAAAAGGGGTCATATATATATATATATATATAATGTATATATAAGTTTGGAGGGCTCTTCGACGAGGAGTGGAATTAGCTCGAGTTAAATGGATGTCAAAATCATTGAAAGTCTTTCTCTGCTATTCTTACATGGATATCGTGGGGCTACAGTGACATATCCGAACATTGGTGTGGATCGTTGAATTTCGTTCCGTAAAACGAGGATGAAATATTTGGGCATTGAAGGGTTAAACACTTGTGCCTTTTTCTAAATTAATTTTCGCTCTAGTAATTTAGTAGCTAGAAAGCATCAACTGGGAAGGAAAAATTATATCATAACCATACTTGAGTTCCTAGTATAACAAGTAAAGGTAACTCTTATTTATGCAACATATAAAAAAAGCTAATAGCATTACGGCATGTAACAGAAGAATATTAGACATCTTGTAAACTGTTGAAAACTAACTTCGATTAAAAATAAATAAAAGGTCTTCAAAAGATTAGAGATCTACAGAAAATTATTATTAATTTTGTCTAATTACAGGAGAACATTAATTTTTATCCTGCAACATGGCCATGCAACAAAAATAGTTTTTGAGTTACGCATAATGTACAGACCCCCCCCCCCCAAAAAAAAAAAAAAAGGGAAAAAAATGGCTTCTGTTATAAGATGTGTAGTGGGTGGCTACTATAAAAAGGGCAAAGTGGTCCAAATCAGAATTTGGTACATGGGCTTCGCCAACATATATACCGAAGATAGCCTTTTTCCCCGTGTCGTTTTCTAGTCAGTTGCTGAGGTTCATGAGGTTTTCGTCTGTGTAAATGCGTTGTCGTTTTGGTTAATTATCGTTTTTCCTCGTCATTTCTTTTCGGAAGAGGCTTTTTGTCGTTTGCAAAAATTTTTCCCTAATGAGTTCTTCGAAACTTTTCTTATGCTGTCATATTTCTAATCTGGGTCGTTTCAATATTCTCGTTTTCTTCCATCTTTCGAATTCGATTGCTGAGTTCATGTTGTTTTGGTAATGGCCATACGTAATTTTATGTATTGCCGTTTTTATAGTTGGTATCTTTTTTTCTAGTAGTTCTAGCTTGTTGTTTCTAGTAGTTTTCTTCTCTTCAACTTTCCTTCTGAATTTATTGTCGTTTCTTATTTTATGGCGGTATTCTTGTTTCGGCCCCTTTTTTTTTTTTCAAAAAAGATTTCTGTTAACTGATTATAGTTTTTTGTTCATACGTACTCGGATTTTCTTTTCTAATTACTACTGTTTTCTTTCTTTATTTCATTTCTTTCGGTTATTCTTGTTTTTTAAATTAATTTTTTTTTATTGTAACTGTCATGTTATGATTGTGTTCTGCATTTAATTGTTGTCGTTTTAGAGTTGGTGTTGTCTCTGTTTGATGTCGTTTGTTTAGGATGATGTCGTTTAGTATATTTTAGGAGGTATAATTATAAAAACTTGGCGTGGTCTGACTGCCGAGTGCTGTGTTTTATTTTTTGGTACTTTCTTTAAATGTTGTCGATTTGGCTTAGGAGTTGTTTCTTTTACTATTAGTTTATTTATTTATTTTTAATTGGAGATGGGAATTTAAACTCTTAAGATTAATTTATATATGGAATCATCATTAGGTTAGGTTATATATGTAACCACATTTTAGAAGTCATTTTTTTAGGTGGTTGTCTTTTTTTATTGTTGTCATTTTCTCATTTTATGTAAATTGTTAGCCTTTCTTTTTGTAATTACTGTCTTTTCTTTTATAGTTGTTGCCGCTTAAAAGTCTGTGTCGTTTAATAGACTTGTTATTTTGCAACCGATGCCGTTCTTATATTGTTGTCGTTTTCTGACGATGATGTTGTACCCTTTTTTTTTGTTTTTTTTTTTATCATTTAGGTTGCCGTTTCTTGTTATTGTTGTAAACAGGAACAAGAGACTACACCAAATTAGATCCTTTTCCTTCCCTTTTTCGTCCAAAAAAAAAAAAAAAAAATTTGTGAGTGAGTGAATCCACTTTAGAAAGAGATACTCTAAAGTAGACCCCTTTATGAAAACTTTGTTATCTGAATATAGTTCGAAATCAAGAAAATTGCTTGTTAACACTCTTGTAATTACTGTCTTTCCTTTCACTATTTTTGTCGTTTTAGTCTGTCGTTTATTCTATTGTTACTGTCATTTTCAAGATTGTTGTCGTTTTTTTTTTTTTTTTTGAAATATTTAACTTGTTTTACCTTGTCCGTCCCCCCTTAGCCGTGCTTCTGCTTGATAGCCAAATTCATCTGTCTATTTGTAAACTCATACTGATAGATCAAGACATATGTACTCCGACTGTGGAAAATGCTAAAACTTTTTAAGAGAAAAATAAACTTGAACAAAAAGTTCGGAACAGACAGCAAACCAGATAGTGAGTTCGGGACAAACATCAAACCAGCTTGTACATAGAAAAAGAGACGAGAAAATTTTAAATTTTAATTTAATATATATATATATATATATATTTACAGCAATATGATACAAACAACAACAAGCCGTGTCTTCTATTTTGTGATATTATCTAAAACTCAAACCGTACCGTAAAGACCAACAAGAGCTTCTAGAGACCAACTGATTATTGAAGGGGGTTATTCCCACTCCCACTGCCACTGCCAGTCCCATAGCCTGCTGTTGCTCTGAAATCTGACACGGCATTCAAAAGATGATGGCAGGCTTTCTCGAAGTTAACAAATCCCATGAACCAGAACTCATGCCCATCCGAGGTCACAATCTGAATGTACTTCTCCGGCGGATTTTCTGTCCTTGTCACCGGATTCACCGTCGCTATATTCCCTAATGGTATCACCACCTGTTCATCCCACACACAGCTTTCAACATGTAAAAATACGCAAACCAATATTAACATCATATATATGTGTTTGTGTGTTCCACCATTTTTGAGTCCATGTTATAGTATCAATCTATCTCTTCTTCTTGACAATCATATAGGTTTGTAACAAGTCCTTAGTTCAAGGAAAGTATCTAGATAAGGAAAGTTTGAATTTTGTAATCTGTGTACATAAATTTGATTTCATCCATGGAAAAGACTATGCCATAATTTCTCTAATTTCTATGTTTAACGTAACAGATATACCTTGTAGTAGCTCCATGCTCCTTGTCCAGAAGGAGCAGTGAAGTAGAGAGGCCGATCGCTGCAAAAACCAAGACGAGCGGTGGACAAGTAGAGAGTCCCAGCGACAGGCCCTGTAGAAGTTGAAAGGTAACAAGCAAATGTCTTCTTCAGCTTCTCATTTGGATCACTCCCAAATATCTGCTTGAACAAAGACTCGAATCCCCCTTCTGTGATTGCCTTTGCCGTCAGATTCACCTTCCCCCATGCAGCCTCCGAAACCGATGGTCCAGTTTTCACTGCATTTCCATTTCGAAAGATAAAATGAAACAACAACGTAGACATAGGATGTAATGTATTATCAGATGACAAATCCTCGGAAAAAAGTAAACTAAGAGTAATTCTTGATTCAAAACGACAACAATGTAAGACTAAGAGTAATTCTTGATTCAAAACGACATCAATGTAAGACTAAAACGACAACAATGTAAGAGATGCCGCGAATTGGTAAACGACGACGGTACATACAAATATGAAATAACAAGATAAAAGATACATATGACAATAGGAAATACTAGGACATGTTACAATATTCCACAGGTGTATGTAACATAAAACCAAATAACAAATCAAGTAAAAGGAAAAAGAAAAAGAAGTAGCACTGACCATTTTGTTATTTTTTCTTTCTTAGCTATCACTACTATTATTATTTGGCTGGCTGAAATATGGATACATACATAGTTATACATCCAGCAGCAGTAGGGGGCTCAGGGAAAACAAAAAAACGACATAATTGACATGAAAACGACATCAACAATTAACGACGTCAGCCTGAGAAAACGACTACAATTAAAGAAACGACCCTGAGTCCAAAACAACGGCATAACAAGATAGGAGGTGATTAGAAAAATGGCAAAGAAATAATAATAGTAATAATCAGCAAATCTTATATAAGTAGCCTATAAAGGAAAAAGAAAAAAAAACGGCCACGACAAAGAAACGACAACCTATACGTTAACAAACAAATGGAATTGCAAAAACGACTAGGAAAAGAAAACGACAACTATATGAAACCATGTCAGCCTGAATAAACGACATCGATGAGAGACAGCAACACAAACCGTTAAGCGACACACAAGAAGAAGACAGTAATACTAGTTAAACGACATCTATGATCATGACTAAGCGAAGTAAGCTTGGGTCATGATCTACGGCAAATTGCAAAAGCGACAACAATGTTAAACTGAAAAAACGACATTTAATAGAGATGGCAACACAAATTGTTAAACGACAGTGTAAGATGAAGACAATTATAGTAGTTAAACGACAAATATGATCAAGTCTAGGCAAAATTGCAAAAAACGACAACCATGTTAAACGACATCTCCGTGAACAAACGACATAAAATAGAGACGACATCACAACACCGACAGAATAGGACGTAGAAGTTATCAGAACCTAAGGATGAAGAGGTGGGGGTTTGCTTGCTTACGGTTGTGCCAGATGTTGCGGGCGATGGTCTCGGCCTTGGTGCTCCAGGAGTGGAAGAGGTTGATCACAGGCTCAAGTGGGTTGGTGGTCGGCTTCTCCACCGGCTCGTACTGCACATACGGCTGTTGGTGGTCGGCGGCATTCCACAGCGCCGCCTTCTGGTTGTCGGGGTGGACGGTGGGGGCCGCCGGCGCTCCCATCACGTGGGTCCCCCATTTATTCGCTTCCTCCTGAGATTCTCCGCCGACGCCGACGCTGCTCGAAGACGGACCCACATCAGGCTGCTCCGTTCCCGTTCCCGTTCCCGATCCCGTTCCCACCATGGCTAATTCTTAATTGATATGGAAATTGTTTTAACAAAATATGGGATTAATTATGGACTTTTCTTTCCTTGTTTGTAGAGGGGAGATTTAGGAGATGAAATGGAATTAGATCGGCTTTTTTTATAGAGATATTAATATGCAATTATTGAACGGCGAATTAATGTTAATACGCGGTTCTGTTCTGATTTCTTTGTAAGGAAGCACATCGACGAGTGGATTAGGTGTGTATGTGTGTGCATATATATATAAATAACTATATATATTTATGTTATTATTTTTGGATAAATATGGATTGGTCTTTAGTATACTATTTTTTTAGTGTCATGTTGACAGGTGGTTGTCATCACATCCACGGAAAAGATCAAGAAGCTTCCAGTTACAGAGAATTGATCGGATGCGGTTTAGTCCTACTCCTGTTTTATCTGTAACAAATTATTGGTTTTTTTTATCGGATGTTCCCCATGCGACATTTGCAAATTATTGATATTTTCCGGGGGAAGTTGCAATATTAATTGGGTCTTTTCACTGCAGGGTCTCCTATAGGTAGTTTCGTGATATAGATTTATTAGAAAATATAAGTGGATTATTATATAACATGCATATATATATATATATATATATTTATTTCAAATCTTATCTTCCCGTAAAAAAACCCCATTTAATTGTTATAAAGACGGTTGCTTGTGTAAGGTTTAAGCTATCTGTGCACATTCTTAAAAAAAAAAAATTGGTTTCGTGTTCTTCACCGTCGGAAAGAATCATGTAAATAATCTTTTTTATTTTTCACCTTTTTATTTTTTAAGGATTTGTTTGATTCACATGTTTAAATCAATATTTTCAAATTTTTTTTATCTTTTTCTCAAATTTTTTTTTATCTTTTCTAAAAAATCAATATAATTTATTATTTAAATTTAAAAATCTTACCTTAAATTTACACATCAAACACCCTAAGAGTTCATCAAACACCCTAAGAGTTCAGGATCACGGAGCAATCTACTTAAAAATAAAACCCTGATGATGGTTAAATTTTGGACAGAAAAATTCACGTGCCTCTTGTGATGTGTCAATTTTTTTTTCAATTTTTTTTTAAATTTATAAAAATAACCCTAAAAATAAAGGGTATGGCTGTAGTAGAGACCGGGTTACTATCGGTAGACTCCTTTTTTGGACCGTTAAGATTTAATCAAACGATTTAAATATTGATGGTATACGATATTTATCATACACCTAACCTCACACAATCATTCCCACATAAACTCTTCTTTCATCGCCGGCGATCTTCCCGCCGCCGGCAACTTATCTCCGACACCGATGACCCAACTCCGGCCCAAGCCACGGACGCCGGTCGTCGCTGCCGGCAACCCCATTTTCTCTCTCCTCCCCTTTCTCTCTCCTCTCTCTCTTCCCCTCCCTCCCGCCGGCCCCCACCCCCGGCCTCCCCCACCCCCGGCCGCCACCCTCCCCCGCCACCCTCCCCCGGCACCCCCCCCCCCCCCGACGACCCCCTCTCTCTTTCCCTTTCTCTCTCTTCTCTTCTCTCTCTCTCTCTTCCCCCTTCTCTCTCTTCCCCTCCCCCCACCGGCCCCCAACCCCGACCCCCAGCCAGGCCCCCCTCCCCCGGCTTCCCCCCACCCCCGACGACCCCCCTCCCCCCGGCCGCCACCCTCCCCGCCCCCCCCCCCCCCTCTCTCGCGCGAAATCGCGGACAAATCGGAAGTCCCACCCCCATTGCGAACAAATCGCAGCAGCTCGCGAATAGCACGATCTCGACAGATCCCAGGCAGCCATGCCGATCTGATCACCCCCTGGTCGCAGACCTCACTGTGAAGCCCCTTGTGTGCACGAGCTGGACGGATCCGGTGCAACCAGGCCGATCTGATCACCCCCGACCGCGGACCCACCGTCGATGAGCCCACCCTCCACCATGAAGCCCCATGTGTTCTCCTATAAACACAACTGCAGAGGGGGAGCAGCGGGCGAGAGAGAGAGAGAGAAGGAAGGGAGAGTGATTTTGCTGTTTTCTTTTTTTTATTATTATGTTTTTTCTTTTAATTTTTACGTTGATATAATAATTTTTAATTTTTATTTACTTTAATTTTATTTTTAATAATTAAAAAAAATTCACATTCTTTTACCAAAATTTGTTTGTTTTTTTTTTTTTTTTTTTTTTCTCTCTTCAGACACGCATGATCTATAAACATACCAATCATAAAGAGCTTTATAAAAAGGACAAAGAATTAAACAGAAATTTTGAAAAGAGCAACAATAAATTATCTGAAAATACAAGGGTACGAGAGTTTACAAAAAAATTCAAAGATTTATGTAAAAATCTAAAAATTTACTCAAAAAATATATGTTATAATTTATAGTTTGTGAAAATAAAACCTGAAATTAGACTGAATTAATATTAATTTTGGTAATTCGTAGGAGAATAGAAATAATTTCAATGACAAAAAGAGATATATTGAGTTTGTTCTACCACAAATATAGATTTGGCCGCATTATTGATGAGAAAGGTATTATTATGGGAACTTATCAATAAAGTTATATTCTTGGAAAAGACTTGGTTTCAATCGCAGATTAACAGCCTCTCTGGCTGCATCCTTCCTCTCTAGAGTATCTTAACTTGAGGTTGCCGCACAAAGCTGGTCACCTTAACCCGTCATACCAATTTATGGAGATTCAAGATCTAGTCTGAATTTGATGTAGAAGTTGCTCCTGCTTCGGACTTGCCTCAAGGAAAGATAGGATTGGGCAATTTCGCCCATTCTGGATGTTGGCCAGCCTTCTAAAATCTAAAATAAGGGAGACGCGGCCTGGGAACAATGCTAAAGATCTTGTCCAGGAGTTACTTGGTTGCACCTTATGATCTTTTTAATTAGTAAATCTCAATTTTCAGCTACTCATTAAAGAAATTACTCGTTAAAATAAATCTCAATTCTCAGATCAAATCTATGCCAATTTATAAACATAAGTTTAACATCCATATTAATTTATTCTTTTTCATTTTATTGTCACGCCGGTATTAATATAACAATTAACACTCTCGACAAGAAAGTTAAAATAATATTACCCTAAAAAAGTCTGGTAATTATAAACCGGTCCAGCTTAAATTCTTAATTTACTTTGTTTATGTAAAGGTTTTTTAATAAGATATGGAAAAAGTCAATAGATAATCAATTATCATTATTAAATGTTGTTAAATTCTCTTAGATGGTTTAGATTAATATAATTTTTATTTAAATTGATTATTTAAAATCATTCTTAAACTTGATCTGATGGTTAAAGATTGAATCTAGAATTCTCCTTATTTTGTTGGCAAACTTGCAAAATGAACAATAAGTACAATCAACACTTTTCAAAAGCTAATTATTGAAAAGTTCACCTCAAAAAAAAAAAAAAAAAAAAAGCTATTGAATAGTTAAGAAAAATGAAGAAAAAATCATTTCATTCAGATGAAATTAAGATGGGTCCTTTTACTTTATCATCCTTTTCAATTTTTGAAAAAAAAAAAAAAGGAATTAAACATAATAAGAAGGCTTACCTTTGTTGCTCATGACATAAGTAGGGCTACCTTCAAAATAATGGTACCATATGTTTGGTAAGTGAGAGTACTCTTGAAAATTGGAGGGGCCTGGATGTCCCTT
Organism: Ficus hispida; assembly: GCA_025413025.1. Lineage (NCBI taxonomy): Eukaryota > Viridiplantae > Streptophyta > Magnoliopsida > Rosales > Moraceae > Ficus > Ficus hispida. Next base: position 527,028 of record CM046371.1, on the reverse strand, counting down.
TGACCACCCTATACTACTTTAAAAAGGCAAGTGGAAAAAGTTAAACTTAGCCTCCGTTTGAAACAAAGATTTGAAACGGAATTTTTAGGTTGAAATTAATTGATTTTTTAAAAATTAATTATAATTTTTGTCAATTTTTTAGAAAAAGACAAAATTAAGATGAAAAACTTAGATTTAAACCTAAGTTCCAAACAAGTACTTAAAGTTTTCCATATTAAGTTTCCATGGCAGGTTAATTTGTTTGCCACACGTTTCTGTCCTTAAGCAACCAAAAATGAGCTATCAACCTGTTCCTCCCATGGAGGATTACAAACAAGAAGGCAAGTCATCACATTAGATTTTTTTTTTTTTCCTTTATTTATACTTTCAATGTGGCATTTGTTTGTTAACAACAATCTTATATATAGCTAGTACTGTGTTTGGTTGTTCTAGCTTTGGTGTCGCCAGAATCATTTGCCAATCCGCGGCCGCCGCAGCGCCCTCCGCCACCGAGCTATCAAGGTTACCTTAATGACGGGAATCATCCTCCACCATCAGCACCACCTGCTCGGTCACTCCCCCCACCTCGTCCTCAGCCTGATGAAGACGACGATTCTCACTCCGCCTGTTACTCTTGCCTCAAGGCTTGGTACGTATTTTTGTCTCTTTGTATTCTCATACCAACATAATTTGAAGTATCACTACAACTTTGTTAATCTTCTTCGCTATTATAGGGGATAATCCTCGTTACTTTAACAATCAATATATGAGTTTCCAAGATCCTCTTTACAATCTAAAAAGATCAAATTCTTTGGCCATTTATATAAGAAATTGATAAGGCAACTAGTATATGAGTATTTTCCAAGTTCCTCATTTCAAATTAAAAGATCAAATTCCTTGGTCATTTCACATTTGTACAAGAAATTAGAGTCTATCAACCACTAAACGATTTCATATTCAGTGAGTTGGAAAACTAGGTTTCTATATTAGAAATTTCTATAATAGAATATGAAAATGTTGAATCTGAAACAAAATAATATATATATATATATGACTATATTTGACCATCAACTAGGTTATGTTTCATACTCAGTCATATAAATATTCAAGCCCTTGGACAGTTGGACCAAATCCTCAGGAGTTTTTGTTCCAAAGGCCTCTAAAAACCAAAAAAGATCTAGATCAAGACTGGAATCCCAATGATAAATAAGATTTAAATTAAGGAGGATCTTTTTAGAGAGTAGAAAGACTAAAATAATCAAGCCATAATTCAACTGATCTCATGATTCAATTGGCTTCTGCTAATTGGCGTCATGAATTAATTCTCTATTAGACTTTTCCTAATAATTTATGTAATTTTGCATGTCCTCACTCTTAATATTATTGTAGTATTTATTTATTTATTTATTTATTTATTTCACTTTTCTCGTTGACCTGTCTTGCAGTTTGGCAACGGTTTGCTGCTGTTGTTTGTTGGATCACTGTTTTTAACGCACTAGATGCACCAGCTGGTTATACATATACGTATATGTATATGTGTCTCTGTGTGTGTACTAGTTAATTGTAGTTATATAACGTCTACACTTCTTCTTAATGTCTTGAAGATTCCAAATTTGCTGGTATTTCTGGTAATTTTAGTGCAATGTAAGTCTTCATTTTCCTTTCCTCCTTTTTTTTTTTTTCTTTTTTTTTTTTTTAATTCTAAGTGCGTGAGTAATGACGTTGTCGACTGAAATTTGTGGACCTGTCCCACGTAGACATAAAATTTATGCTAGACTTTTTCCTTTCTTTTCTTCTTTTTTTTTTTTTTTTTAAATGAAGTTCATACTTTTTCTTGTTATTACTTACCCGCAGCTTTTTTTAGATTGATACACTTTCTCTCTAGAGGAAATTAAAGAAGATGAATTGTATATTCCTCTTATTAGACAAACGTACTGTACAGCCCTATTATATAGATGAAGACCCTACTAAAAGTCAAAGAAAGACAGCTAAGATACAGCTAGCCAAATCCCCTAAAATAGAAAAAGGTAACTACTAATATATCTTAAGAGAATCGGTGAATTAACAGCCCATATTCTCAAAGATATCTAGGAGACTAATAGCTAATTTACAGCGGTAACAATACAAGGAAACAGGAATATTCTCCAATATTCTACACTCCCCCTCAAGCTGGGCTATAGATGTTAATTAAGCCTAGCTTGGAGTTTAAATCTTCAAAGTTCTTCCTTGGTAGAGCCTTAGTGAGAATGTCAGCTGTCTGAAGATTAGTTGGCAGATGAAATAACTTGATTATTCCCTCTTCTATCTTTTCCTTTATGAAGTGGCGATCAATCTCCACGTGCTTCGTTCTATCATGATGAACTGGGTTCTTTGCAATACTGATAGCTGATTGATTGTCGCAGAGCATTATCATAGGTTCTTCAACAACGATCCTTAATTCCTTTAGGAGTCTTCGGAGCCACATCCCTTCACATATACCATGTGCCATTGCTCTAAATTCAGCTTCTGCACTGCTTCTTGACACAACAGACTGTTTCTTACTACGCCATGTCACTAAGTTTCCCCATACGTATGTGCAGTAGCCGGAAGTTGATCTTCGATCTACTACTGATCCGGCCCAATCAGCATCACTGTAAATCTTAATACTTTTGTCTGTTGACTTCCCGAAATACAAGCCCTTTCCTGGTGTTAACTTCAAATACCTCAGGATCCTATAGACTGCCTCCATATGCTCTTCATTTGGGTTGTTCATGAATTGACTCACCATACTAACCGAGTAGCAAATGTCGGGTCTTGTGTGGGATAAGTATATAAGCTTGCCCACGAGCCTCTGATATCTGCCTTTATCAACTGGAGCACAATCTGCTTTGGTCCCTAGCTTGATTGTTGAGTCCATGGGGGTGTCTGCTGGCTTGCATCCGAGCATTCCAGTTTCTTTTAGAAGATCTAGGACATATTTTCGTTGAGAGACTGAGATTCCGGCTTTTGTCCGAGCTATTTCCATTCCAAGAAAGTACCTGAGGCTTCCCAAATCTTTGATTTCGAATTCCTTGGCTAGTAGACTCTTGAGTGTGCTTAGCTCCTGCATATGATCTCCTGTTAGAATAATGTCATCCACATATACAATAAGGATGGCAATTCTCCCTTGAGATGAACATTTAACAAAGAGGGTGTGATCTGCCTGACATTGTAGATAACCATATTGCTTGATAACTCTAGTAAATCTATCAAACCAGGCTCTTGGGGATTGTTTGAGTCCATATAATGATCGCTTCAGCCTACAGACTTTGTTGATTGTGCCTCGCGACTCGAGTCCAGGAGGAATGCTCATGTAGACTTCTTCTGCCAGGTCTCCGTTGAGAAAAGCGTTCTTGACATCCAATTGATGAAGTGGCCAATCTAGATTTGCAGCCAGAGATAAGAGAACTCGGACTGTGTTCAATTTGGCCACAGGAGCAAAAGTCTCTTCGTAATCGATTCCATAGGATTGTGTGAATCCTTTTGCAACGAGTCGGGCCTTGAATCGATCAATGCTTCCATCTTCTTTGTATTTGATTGTGAAAACCCATTTGCAGCCTACAGGACGCTTTCCCGGTGGTAGCTCGGTGATCTTCCATGTTCCATTCTTCTCTAGTGCTCGGATCTCTTCTTCAACAGCAGCCTTCCATTTCGGTATCGTGAGAGCTTCCTGTATGGATTTAGGAACCTGTGTTTGATCCAGACTTGCCACAAAAGCCCTGTACTTATTAGACAACCCATGATATGACACAAAGTTATAGATTGGATGCTTTGTGCATTCTCTAACACCCTTTCTTACTGCAATAGGAAGATCACTATCTTTGGAAGATTCGGGAGTAGAGTTACCTTGTGGATCTTTTGATCCTGAGTCCGGTTCCAATTCTTGGCTCTGCTCAAGAGTTACTTGGTGCTCTATCTCCTTTTGGTTCTTGTTCCTCCTAGAATAGGTGATAAGGTCCTTTGATTGTGTAGTGTCCTGGGAACGGAGACTAGGGAGACTTGGAATTTTGTTTGGTTGATCATCAGCTAGAGAAGAGGAAGTGTTTGTAAGTTCGGGTAGTTTGGGTATTTCTGCAGGTGGATCAAGATATGGGACCATGGGTTCATTTTGGTGAGTAGAGACAGTTTCTATCTGGGTGTTGACAGGAGTTGATGAAGTGCGGGGAGTGTCTAGGTCATTGATCTCATCCCAAAGCTGATATTCTTGTGTGAAACTATTCTCCCCCTGAATGTCAGACTTGGGGTAATATGGCTGGTGTTCAAAAAACGTAACATCCATTGAGTTATAGAATTTTCTTGTAGCTGGAGAATAACACTTATACCCTTTTTGATTGGAAGAATACCCTAGGAAAATGCACTTAATGGCTCTAGGATCAAGTTTACCCCGGTGTTGGCTATGGACATGGACAAAAGCAGAGCAGCCGAACAATTTGAGAGGAATAGAGGATATGAGATGTGTGGTTGGGTGTGTTTTAAGTAGGATCTGACATGGGGTTTGGAATTTTAGGACTCGAGAAGGCATTCTATTTATGAGATAGGTTGCGGTGAGTATGGCTTCCCCCCAATATTGTTTTGGTACATGTGTAGAGAACATGAGAGAACGGGCTACTTCTAGGAGATGTCTGTTTTTTCTTTCGGCTACACCGTTTTGTTGAGGTGTGTCAACACAAGAACTTAGATGAACAATCCCTTGACTTATTAGGTAATCACTAAGAATTGAGGTAAAATATTCCTTGGCATTGTCTGTCTTCAAAATTTGTATTTTGGTTTGAAATTGGGTTTGAACCATGGTATTGAATTTTTGAAATATCGGACCTGCCTCTGATTTTTCTTTCATTAGGAAAACCCATGTAAGTCTAGTGTGATCATCTATGAATGTTATGAACCAACGAGATCCAGTGATATTCTTGATCCTAGACGGTCCCCACACATCACTATGGATTAATGAAAACGGTTGTGATTCTTTGTAGGATAGGTTAGGATAAGGGTTTCGAACATGTTTTGCAAATTGACAAATTTCACATTGAAAGTCATTCGGATTTTTATTATTGAAAAAGGCTGGAAAAAGTTTCTTGAGATACATAAAATTTGGATGTCCTAACCTATAGTGCCATAGCATAATAACATTGTCCCCTTTTGGGAAAACAGAAACCGGTTTTTGACTTACAGACACTAAACAATTGGTATTATGACCTTCCCCTTTTGAAGAATCATTCGCCTCAAGTAGATAGAGCCCCGAGCATTCTTTAGCATTGCCAATCATCTTCCCCGAATCCAAGACCTGAAATTCACAAGAATTTGGAGAGAATTTAGTGACACAGTTGTGATCCCGAGTGAGTCTACTAACTAATAATAAATTGCAGTTTAATTGAGGCTCCAAAAGGACAGAGTTGAGTGTTATGTCTTTTGAGAGTTTTACTGAACCGGTTCCAATCACTTTGGAGAGTGATCCATCTGCTATGCTGACTGTAATGTTCTCATGACAGGGGCTGAAATTTCTTAAAGTCTCTCTATCTCCAGTCATGTGGTCTGAAGCTCCTGAATCTACAATCCATGAATTCAGTTTATCTTTTCTAACGCTTAAGGCACTTATAGAATTACCTCTATGCGCTAAAGATCCGGTCCCAATGGTCTGAGTGGAATTGGCTGCCTGTGATTGCTGGATTAATTGCTTTAACACCTCCAGCTGCTCCTTGCTAAAAAGGTTAGATTCAGCAGATACAGAATCTTCTTCTCTCACTGCAGTGTTGCCTCGGTTTTGGGGCCGTGATGGCTTCCAATCTGCTGGTTTGCCGTGGATCTTCCAGCAGGTTTCCTTGGTGTGACCAGGCTTGCGGCAGTGTTCACAATATGGGCGTTCCTTCTTCTGCCGAGTGTCAGTACGAGCAGCTAGGGCAGAATTCTCCAATTGAGGTGTAACGGTTTGAGTCCCCAACATCACCTTTTTCCTGCTTTCTTCTCTCCGAACTTCTGAAAAAGCGTCTCGAAGGCTGAGTTGTGGCCTCATCCCCTGAATTCTTCCTCGAACTTCATCAAGGTTTTTGTTGAGCCCGAATAGAAATTTGTATACCCTTTTCTTTTCGACAATCTGCCTATACTTGACTCCATCTTCAGGGCACTTCCATGAATGTTCTTCACACATATCAACCTGCTGCCAAAAACGTGTTAGTGTATTAAAATATTGGGTTACTGTCATATCTCCTTGCTGCAAATCATGTAGGATACTTTCGATTTCGAACAGCTCTGAGGTATTTTCCTTATTTGAATAAGTCTCCCTCACTGCTTCCCAGATTTCTCTTGCTGTCCCATACAGAAGAAAATTTTCTCCTATCTCGTTGGTCATGGAATTAATTAACCACGACATTACCATACTGTTTTCTGATTTCCAGCTTCTGAATTTCGGGTCATCTGCCTTTGGTGGTGCTGCTACTCCAATAAATAATCATCCTTTCCTCTGCCACATATGAACATCATCACAGATTGAGACCATTGGAGATAATTGTTTCTATTGAGTTTATGACCTGTAATGAGGATTTGACTGCCATCTGACATTCCACTGGAGTTGGAAATAGTGGAATTTTGATGAGAGGTGACATCAGATGTTGTGGAGGAGGAGCTGTGTCTCTCTGTGGCCATTCCGAACTTCACCATTTGAGTGTGAGGACTTGGATGGACGGTGTACAGAGCGTGGGATGTTTACTGGTGGTGTTTCTAGCCCTAGAGTTTTTGGGTAATCAGAGGAGGCTCTGATACCATGAGGAAATTAAAGAAGATGAATTGTATATTCCTCTTATTAGACAAACGTACTGTACAGCCCTATTATATAGATGAAGACCCTACTAAAAGTCAAAGAAAGACAGCTAAGATACAGCTAGCCAAATCCCCTAAAATAGAAAAAGGTAACTACTAATATATCTTAAGAGAATCGGTGAATTAACAGCCCATATTCTCAAAGATATCTAGGAGACTAATAGCTAATTTACAGCGGTAACAATACAAGGAAACAGGAATATTCTCCAATATTCTACATCTCTGAACATTAAGCTTTGTGACAAAATACCCTTCAAATTCTAATTTATAAAAAACATTCCTCCTGAATTTAAGAAATCTTTCAAATTTCATCCTTTTGTTAAATTATCCATGGAAAAGCTCATATGTTATGCATGTGTAGACATTTTTTTAGGTTATTCAAGTATAATAACAATTAGAGATTTGGCTTTTCCTAAAAACACTGGAAAAATTATAAAATTGAGTAAAAGAAAAAAGGAAAAAAAAAAAAAAAAAAACATAGACCGGACACTGCACCATTCCCCTATCTTCGATGCCCCGGCCCCTCATCCCCAATGTCATAGATGCTCCCCAACCCTCTGAATCTCCGACGTCCCCCCTCCCCTTTCCCCCGAAAGGGCGTTGAGATTCTCTTACTTCAGAAGTAGGAACTTTCAACGACTCCAACTGGTGGTCGATTTGCTAATTTTCAATGGCAATTAGATGTCCCTAAGCAAAACCCAAATCGGAAAAGGCATTGGAGAGTTCACAATAAATTATTCAAAGAAAAAAAAAAAAAAAGAAGAAGCAATTTATAAGGGGATAAAAAGAAGCAAAAGACACCTATGCCTTTAAACTCTTTCAAGACACAACATTATTCAATTTCACATTTTTGTTATCATCCAAAATTTGTTGAAGTCGAATAAATTCCTTTTTTTGGTGGAGTACGCCAAGCTTACTTTTGATTTTAGAAAACGACATTTCAAATGAAATATTGAGCTTTATTGCCACTCAGATGACTTCAATACTTCTGAAGAATTTTCTTTTAAAGGAAATGAAGAGTATTGGGTCTGTTTTTATTTTGGTTACGAACCACTCATATGTCTAATGGATGGACTAAGAGAATGGTAAAATTGTTAGAAGTTGGATTTATATGAATTGGATAATCTCTCCTATTCAGCTAGCTTTTGAGGATGAGTTATACCAAAACTCATTTAATATGATATCAGAGTCAGATTTTACAGACGATGGTGAGTTTAGATCTCAACCTATTTACATGACACACTATGCGTAAAACATATGTGATAAGTTGCATTTGGCCCACATCGTCAAGTTACTGGGCTGTTATGGGTGTTTTTATGTGAGATTGCATTTTTTTTTTTTTTTGATTTTTTTTGTCAATAGCCTTTGTTGCTTTGTACAAACCCAACCTCGGATGCAACAAAAGGAAGAAATGTGGGAAAAAGGGCTCGTTTAGGAGCATTTTACATTTTATCATTTTCTTAACAAGAGATGAAAATGATTTTTGTTTTTGTTTTTGTTTTTATTTTATGACTTTGGACATTTGGACAAAGCAAATGTTATTTTTGAATCCTATTGAAAATAACTTTATAAAAAAACGTGAAAAACATTTTTAAAAATGGTATCAAATAAGGCATAAGTTTTTTTTTATTATTCTTTTAAATATATTATTAATGGGATTTGTCAGGGTAAAAATTCTTATCACAGAGTTGATATGGCATGCCTCAATGAAAAACACGATGGCGTTTCCGTAATCAAATTTAACAGAAGGGTTGAATTTTAAAAATTTGTAAAATTTAGAAGAAATGGAAGTTATAAATTAAAATTTAGTGGTCATTTTGTTATAAGATCTAAAATTTAGGGAAAAATATGAAATTAATGCAAAAATTTATGAATAGGAGGACCCACCACTGTAAAGGGTAGGGGGAAAAAAGAAAGATAATATTGTTAGGGTTTCAGCCAATTTCTCTGAAGAAAGGAATCAAACATTCATTTCTTTGAATCAGAAAAAACGATGAGGAGTTTAATATGCAGAAGATTGCGATCGATGGTTCCAACTCCAAGGCTGCTGGGACCGCTGGATCTCTACCAGCCGGCGGTCACACCACCACCCCCCGCCGCCTCCATTAATGGCGACCCCTTCATGTCCCGCCGCCCGTTGACCACTCTCAACCAGATCTCTAATCTCCGAGGTGTACCCGGCACCGGAAAGAACGACAGGGAAGGCCTCTTTACGACGCCGTTTTCGCTCCACAACCACCATCCCAGAACCCTTGCTTGCAACGTCGGAGGATCGATGAGAGGATTTAGTACTGCTGCTGCTGCTGCTACTGCTACAGCTACTGCTGGGGTTGCAGCCAGTGTTCCGAAGGTGATCTCTTTCACTTTGCTGCCAAATCTGGCTTTATTCTGGCACATTAATCATGGGGTCGAAGAGATTTTGGCTGATTATGTTCACCAAGAAATCACCCGCAATTTGATCGTGATCTACTTGAGACTGTTCCTTTTAATCGTAGCCAAAGACGTTTTCTTGTCTCTCGTTTACTGAAACTGTTTTTGGAGAAATCAATCCAATCCAGAGAGTGTGATAATGGAAGATCAGGCCATAATTTCTGGGGAGAAGTTTCAGAAACTTTTAGTTGTAGATGTGATGAAAAATCGATCAAATAAAGCACCTTAAAAGGTGAACTCTAAAAACTTTTCTAATTTTGTAATGATTGTAGTTTTTGGGTCCTTTCTGAATTCTTCTTGTTTTCTTCACATCACCTCTGGCTTTTCTTGGTGTTAAGTTCCCTTTATGTTGTTGTTAATAATATGCTGAATGACTTGTTGTTTGGCTTAGTCGGTTTCTTTTCTCTTTGCTGCTTTACTGCTGTTTGTTGCTGGTTATTGTAAATTGTGTGGAGCTGGAAGTTTCTTATTGGTAGGATGTTTTTTGAGCCAATTGAAACTTTGAGTAAAATCCCTAATGAAAAATGTTTGCTTTCAAGGATGTCTTCAATTGGTTTCTTCACGTCAGCAATGTGAATGTAGTTTACTTGTGGTAGATCGTGTTAGTATAACCAATGCTGCATAAGTTGCGATCGAAGTAAAACTGTTTGTGAGCTAAAGTCGACGCCTTCGTTTTCCTTCAATGGTTTCTGATGATCCCTTTCTTGTGTTGTGTTTTTGTTGAATCAAAGAAGAAGAAGAAAAACAAAAAATGGGGGAAAGCAAATGGGATTTTAGTGAAAGAAGGTGTTTGCAAGCTGTCCTAGTATTTCAACATTGTTGGCTTTAAGTTCTTTATTGATAGGAAAATGGAGTTCATGAAATTCGGTCTATTTCATATTCTCAAGAAGATCAACTAGAAAACTTACTCTATGACCTTGGTTTGCTACCGGAGTATCACTCTTTGCCAGACATTCAATGTGTCAAACCTGTTTAAGTACTGCCTCCCAGATGATGTGCCTGCATTTCTTGAAGATTCGAGGTCGATTCCTTATGCAGAGTAGGGCATTGATGCAGGGACATGTCCTCTGTCTTTGGTTTGTGCTTAGTCCCCTTTGTGTTATTGTTAATAATATGATAAATGAATTTTATTGCTGCTTGCTGTCGTTTGTTGCTAGTAATTACTTTCCAGCTTTCCCTAAAAGCTGTGTTTCTGCTATGTTAGCGGCTGGCAGATATGGGTTCAGAGGGTCATTTGGTAAAACTAGTTGTTGTTGACGATGAATATGAGTCGTTTCTTCTGTGATTTTGCTTCTGAGAATCCAAACTTGGGTTGTGTGGGTTTGAACGTGATTCAACCTTGATGTTGGAATTCAATTTCCATTTCCGTATACTCTCTCAGTCAATCACATTAGCTATAGGACACCTCAAACTCGAAGGAATGTTGCAAATAACTTACACCGGCCAGAAAAGGTTCACTGACAATGTCCCAATCCCATGCACATCTAGAAATTAACTCCACCAAATTCTGTGGGTTAGCCAAGGCTGTTGAAATCGGTCGAAAATTCGTCACCCTAGAGCCCAACGATCAGCAAAATCCCGTATAGAGCTACGGTCACCCACTCGCCGGCCATCCGATTCCTTGCATAAAAGAAGCGACTTGCGCCCAAAGAATGCTTTGCTAAGTATAAGAAGCGTTAGAAGCCTGAGGAAAAGAGCATGCGAAAATACATGCCACTTTCAACTTTCAAGAAGTAGATCGATTAATTAAAAAACAAACTTCACGAAAACCCACCCATCTTACTCTCTAATTTCTGCCAAGTTTCCAGTTCTCTCATGTATCTTCCTCTCTCCGTCCCAACTCTCAACTTTCAAGTGATCATTGGAATTTTGGGTAATTAATATGTGCGTGTTTAAAGTCTTCACTTTCTTTTTTTAAAAGAGTTTTACCGTGTGCAATTTGTGGACTAGTCAACTTAGAAATTTTTTATTTTTTATTTTATTTATTTATTTATTTATTTTTGCGTTTCCATCTTCCCTTTGATTGAAGCAAAACTAGAATTAAGACAAAACTATACGTAGGCATGTTTGGTGAACATGATTAAGGAGCATAAGACTGGATTTGATTTTAATCATGTGTTTGGTGAGAAATTTTAAAAGGTTATCCAGTTCATAATTTAATCCCCTTGAAAGGGGACTCAACTATGAGGAGGGGGTTAGAAAAGCTCATCTATCTAAATTTTCTTCACAAGTCACTTATATAATATGTCAATTTCTAAAGATTTCAATCCTAATCAATCAGAGGATAGTATTAGATAAAATTCAATTATATCCTTTCCTATACATTCTAATTCAATTCCTTCATGTTATCTTATTCAATATAATTATATCTTGTATACCTAACGGAACAAAAATACTTGTCCAGTGCCATATAAAATATGTTATGTCTTGTGCGGAGCTATTATCCGGTTAAGTAACAAGCTAAAACACACAACCTCTAAAAGACAACCAAATAAAAATAAATTACTTAAGAGAAACTTCCATTGAAATAGATGTAAATCACGAAATAATAGGTCTCCTTATAACGAATGGCTGGTTGATTATGGAGATTGATGTTGATCATAAAAGGGAAATAATAAGTTGAGAAAAAAATGGGAATAAAAATCGGGAGACTAAAGGTAAATTAAAATATTAATCAAATCAAGATAAAATATTCCAAATTAGAGTACAAGTTTTTAAATCCTAATAATTTATTTTTTTAATTTATAAAAAATAATAATTTCGTTTTTTAGTATATACATTTTAATTTCTTCAAACAACAATTTGTTTTTTTTTTTTTTTAAAAGAGAAACAATAATAAAACTAATAATGCTCCGATAGAAAATAATGGTATACAAGAAGAACAGAATTACATTCATCTTTTTGAGGCATAAATATGATCTGGTGTAGTTGGTGCTTTTTCTAGTTTACAGAAGGAAAATTAACATAATCTATTACTCGGATAGCAGTTCTGATATTCTAGTTACGAACCCCGAAAAAAATAAAAAAAGGGATAATTCCCTGAAAAATATATATCGTTTTCTTTTTTACTTACAATCGATAGGTAATGTATTTTAACCATTCGTTTAATTTTCAATTGTTTTAAAATTTAAATAAATGAAACGTCGAAATTACTCCCAATATAATTTTTTTCCCCTTAAAATAAAGAGAATTGAAAGTCTCATCGCGTGTCTTATGTTTCTCCTTTTTTTTTTTCTTTTTTTTTTTTAAAGAATCTCTCTTATCATTTTGGAAATCTCAGAAGCAATCAATAATATGAAAAAGATTGTGAGGATCGACAGATCATGTTGAGAGAAAAAGAAAAGAAAAAAAAAAAAGGAAAGAAGAAGTCATCCTTAACAATGCACCAATCACTTGGTGACGGCGGTATAATGTTATTGCAAAGGGATTTCCATACTTAGAATATTAGCATAAGAAGGGGGGGAGAAAAAAAAAAAAGCAAAAAATTCAGGAAAAAAAGAAACTTGCTGGCCAAGCAAGAAATTAAGGCTATAAAGCCCTACGTAAATATGCTCACAGGGTTTTGGATTTAAGCCATTTCTCTGCAGGCAACACATTCATAAAGGGATGAAAGGTTCACTATGCCGATTGCGATCAATGGTTCCTCCAACTATTCCATTAAGGCTTCTAGGACCACCGGAGCTCTACCGGCCGCCCACCACGCCACTACCCCAACAGCCCAACACCGCCGCCAACAAGAACGACCCCTTCATCGACCTCATGGTCGCCAACTTCAACTCTACCACGCTCCCCGGCCGCCCTCCGATGGGCTTCACCGAGAACGACTCGCCGACGTACCTCTCCTCCGGCAACCCCTGCCTCGACTTCTTCTTTCACGTCATCCCCTTAACTCCCTCCGATTCCTTAACCCAACGCCTTTCTCTGGCCTGGGCCCACAACCCCTTGACCACTCTTAAGCTCATCTGCAATCTCCGCGGCGTACGTGGCACCGGCAAGTCCGACAAGGAAGGCTTCTACACGGCGGCGCTTTGGCTCCACAAGCACCACCCCAAAACCCTCGCTTGCAACGTCGGGTCGTTCGCTGAGTTCGGCTACTTCAAGGACTTGCCGGAGATTCTCTACCGCCTTCTGGAAGGTCCCGACGTGAGGGAGATCCAGAGGGCTGAGTGGGATGAGAAGAAACCCATCAAATGTTATGACCCGAGAAAACGCAGGACTTATTGGGTTAAAAGACCATCGAGACGACTTAGTGCTACCACTACTACTACTAGGGCTAAATCCACGGTACCGAGGGAGATTACGGTGTCGAAGGCCGAGGAAAGGGCAAAACAGGAAGAGGAGAAAGCCAGAAAGCTGAGGGAGGAGAAGCGTCTAGCCATGGCGAAGAAGGTCATTGACCGATACGAACAAGACCCCGATTTCCAGTTCTTGCACGACAAGATCTCCGAGCACTTTGCTGAGCGTTTAGATGCTGACGTTCATGAGTTGTTGATGAATAATATCGTGAAAATCAGTCTGGCGGCTAAGTGGTGTCCATCGCTCAACTCGTCGTTCGACCGCTCGACCCTGCTCTGCGAGAGCATTGCGAAGAGGGTGTTTCCGAGGGAGTCATACCCGGAATACGAAGGAGTAGAGGAGGAGCATTACGCGTACAGAGTCCGAGACCGGCTGAGGAAGGAACTGCTTGTGCCACTGAGGAAGGCTCTGGAGTTGCCGGAGGTTTATATGAGTGCCAATCAATGGAGTGCCATTCCCTACAACAGGGTCGCTTCGTTAGCCATGAAGCTTTACAAAGGCAAGTTCTTGAAGCACGACGAGGAAAGGTTTAACAAGTATTTGGAGGACGTCAAAGCCGGGAAGACGACGATCGCGGCCGGAGCTCTTCTTCCACACGAGATCATCGAGTCCTTGGAGGACGAAGACGGCGTTCAAGTTGCAGAGCTTCAGTGGAAGAGAATGGTGGATGATTTGCTGAAGTCGGGCAAGTTGAGAAACTGCCTCGCCATCTCCGACGTCTCCGGAAGCATGGATGGGATCCCCATGGACGTTTCGGTTGCTTTGGGGTTGTTGGTTTCGGAGCTGAGCGAGGAGCCATGGAAAGGGAAGATCATCACTTTCAGCCAGGATCCTCAGCTCCACTTAATCGAAGGCGACAATCTCCGAAAAAAGACCGAATTCATAATGGACATGGAGTGGGGTATGAACACTGATTTCCAGAAGGTGTTTGATCTGATTCTGGAAGTGGCTGTGAAAGGGAACTTGAAGGAGGAGGACATGATAAAGAAGGTGTTCGTGTTCAGCGACATGGAGTTCGATCTGGCTTCGACGAATAACTGGGAGACAGACCACGACGCCATAACGAGGAAGTTCTCGGAACAAGGGTATTGTAAGGCGGTGCCGGAAATTGTGTTTTGGAACTTGAGAGACTCGCCGTCGACGCCGGTGCCGGAGACGCAGAAAGGGGTGGCGTTGGTGAGCGGCTTCTCAAAGAATATGATGAAATTATTTTTGGACGACAATGGAGAAATATTGAACCCAGCGTGGGTGATGGAAGAGGCGATTTCCGGCGAGGAGTATCAGAAACTTGTCGTGGTGGATTGATCTAAACAAACACTTGATTTGGCTTACTAGTAATCAACCTAAGTACGTAGCTTTTTCAACAATTTTGTTCGTGAATCGTGGTCTTTTTTTTAGTCCTAATTAGTGCTGGAGTTTTGCTTTCTGTACACACAATCTAAATGGCACATGGTTTTATGTTAGTAGGCCTTCACTACCGCCTTATTTTGCTTTGCTTTGCTTTTCTCTCTTTTTTTTCCCCTCATTTTTTTTTTTTGTATGCCAGAAATTTGTCGTGGTAGGATTGATGAAAATATTGACCAAGTAAAGTAAACACCTCTGGCTTATTGACCGAATTACATGTTTTCAATGGTCGATTCAATAGTTTGTGTTGTTTTTATGTTATTGTCCTATTTTTAACTTGCTGTCGTTTTTCACATCTTCGTATTCTTTTGGTGGAGCCTATTGTCGTTGTAATTTTTTTTAGTAGGGCTAAAAACACCAACTATAATCCTAATTCTTTAAATATCAACTCATATATCATATTTTTATTTGTAAATACAATCAATTGATGTGATAATAGTTTAAACACTTATCAAGAAAAAACTACAACTTATATGTCACATACATTGGTACTCAAAAGTTAAAAATTGGCGTCCCTAACATTCTCATCTATCTAATTTCTCTTATGTCGTCTCATATATAGCTTGGGTCATTTAATTTTTTTTATTGTTTACTATTATTATTTAGGGATTGCAACTTTACCCATGGATACGGGTGTCCGTGGGTACCCACCCTATTAGAGGCTAGTACGAGATATAATATATGAGTAGGGAGTTAAAGATTAAACCCCCGCGTGGGTACAGAGTAGGGATTGGGGAAGCTCTCCTATACCCGTATCCGCCCCACTTATATTCACACTTAAAAAAGTATATATTTATATGCCAATATACATAAATTGAATTTGAATTTATTTATAGTTTTCTGAATATTGGATTTGTCTTTAAGATTTTTATTTTTCTTTTCAGTTGTATTTTTGATTATATTGTCAAATTTTGTGAAAATTTTAAGGAAATTTGTTTTGAATTTTTTTTTAGTTCTTAACGGGTAAATGAGTAAAATATGGTATAGCACCCCTAATGAGGATTACAGGTATTAAATTATGCAGGTACGGGAGTTAAAAAGAGTGACAGATATGAGGGTGGGAGAAGCATACCCACCCCATCCTATTCTCATCCCTATTATTATTTTTGTTTTCATTACATGAGTTCATGTCGTTTTGGTTTCAGTGACTATAACAGGTCCTTGATTTCTGCATCATTGCCGCCTATGTGAATGTCGTTTCTAGTTTGCGGCCGTTTTTAGGCAGAGGTCGTTTCTATTGTTAGTTGTTTAGCTTGTTGTCTTTTCTAGTAGTTGTTACAGTTCCACTACTTTGTCGTTTCTAGTATACATTGCCAGTAAATAACATCCAAAAAGCAAATAAAAGAAGAATAAATCTAAAAGTATACTCTTCAGGGGATGAAAAAAAATAAGTCTCTACTCCCTTCACGGACAAATCAAAAGATAAATTTTTTGTTAAATATTCAAGTAGTTTTTCTAACATTTCGGCATTTCCATAGCTATTCCCTACATTAAAAGCTTCATGTATCATAATTTTCGTACCGTAAGAGCTTCATGTATTAGTGTTTTTTTTTTTTTTTTTTGGGGGGGGCTCATTTGTGTAGGGTGAGGCTGTGGTAGAGTTCAAAATTTCTATAACTCTGCAGATTGCTACTACTCAATCCACAACAAGTTTCTTATACTCCTCGCCGGAAATAGCCGCTTCCATCATACCCTCCGGGTTGAATTCCCCATTGTTGTCCACAAATATTTTCAGCAAATTCTTGGAGAAGCCACTCACCAACGCCACCCCTTTCTGTGTCGCCGGCACTGGAGTAGATGCCGAGTCCCTCAAGTTCCAAAACACAATCTCCGGCACCGCTTTGCCATAACCTTTCTCCGAGAACTTCCTTGTTATGACATCATAATCAGTGTCCCAAATGTTCCCGGAAGCCTGATCGAACTCCATGTCGCTGAACACGAACACCCTCTTTATCATCTCCTCCTCCTTCAAGTTCCCCCTCACAGCCGCTTGCAGAATCAGATCAAACACCTTCTGAAAATTGGCGCTCTTCCCCGACTCCATGCTCTTCACAAACTCAATCTTCTCTTTCAGATCATCGCCTTTGATAACATGGAGCTGAGTATTCTCACTGAACGTTATGATCTTCCCTTTCCATGGCTCTTCGCTCAGCTCCGAAACCAACAACCCCAGAGCCAAAGATGCCTCCATTGGGACCCCTTTCATGTTCTTTGAGACGTCGGAGACGGCGATGCAGCTCTTAAACTTGCCGGACTTCAACAAATCATCCACCATTCTCTTCCATTGCAGCTCTGCAACCTGCCCGTCGTCTCTGTCGTTCAGAGACTCGATGATGCTGTGCGGTAGAAGAGCTTCGGCGGCGATCTTTGACTTCCCGGCCTTCACGTCCTTCAAATACTTGATAAGCCGTTCCCCGTCGTGCTTCAGAAACTTCTCTTTGTGAAACTTCATGGCCAAGGAATCGACCCGGTCATACGTAATCTGATTCCATTGTTTGTCGGCCATGTGAACCTCCGGCAACTCCAGAGCCTTCCTCAGCGGCACAAGAACTTCCTTCCTCAACCTGTCTCGGACTCTGTAAACGTAATGCTTCTCCTCTATTCCTTCATATTCCGGGTACGATTGACGCGGGCAAACTTTCTTGGCAATGCTCTCGCAGAGCAGAGTCGAGCGGTCGAACGAGGAGTCAAGCGAGGGACACCATTTCGCCGCCATGCTGATCTTCTCAAACTCCTTCGATTTCAAGAACCCGATATCGGCTTTCAAACATTCCGCGAAGTGATCGGAGATCTTGTCGTGCAAGAATTGAAAATTCCAGTCGTTTCCATAGCGGTCAATAAGCTTCTTAGCCATGGCGACGATCTTCTCGTCCCTCAAAACTTTCGCCTCTTCCTTCTCTCTCTTCGACCTCTCCTCCGCTCTCGCAATCCTAATCTCTCTCATCACCGACGACTCTACTCTTTTCTTCTTTCTTACACCACCACCACCGCGCCTAAACCACCGAATCCCGGAGCGCCTCCGTCCTTTTCTACTCAACCTCTCTTCCTTTTGCATCTTTCTGACATCGGGACCTTCTAGAAGGCGGTAGAAAATCTCCGGCAAGTCCTGGAAGCTTCCGAACTCGGCGAACACCCCGACGTTGAGGGCCAAAGACTTGGGGTGGTGGTCGTGGAGCCAAAGGGCGGCCGTGAAGAAGCCTTCTCGGTCGGACTTGCCGGTACCACCGACGCCACGGAGGTTACAGATGAGCTTGAGGGCGGTCAACGGGTTGTGGGCCCAGGCATTGGTGAGCTTCTCGGCCACTGATTCGGAGGGAGTGGTGTTGGGGACGATGTGGAAGAAGAAGTCGAGGCAGGGGTTGCCGGAGGAGAGGAATGTCGGAGACTGGCCGACAGTGGAGCCCCTAGGAAGGCGGCCGGGGAGTGTGGTGGAGTTGTAGTTGGCGACTATCAGGTCCATGAAGGAGTCGGCGGAGGAGGTCGGGAATGATGGGGTTTTGGTGATAGCGTAGAGCTCTGGTGGGCCCACAAGGCTCGTAGGCGGAGCCATTGATGTTGGTTCTTGATTCTTGGTTCTTGGCTCGACTCTTGATTATTGATTCTTGATCTAGTTGGGGGTAGTGGGTTTACGAGAGGAAGGAGATGAAAATGGTTTTTGGGAATGTGGATTATCCTTGCAGACACTCTGGGTTTATATCGGGGCTGATTGCTTGCTGACCACGTTCTTAGATCCAAGAAGAAATAAATAAATAAATAAAATTCATGTGGAACCTTTCTTCTTTGTTAAGAGACAGAAATATCATACGTATATAAAAGACTCGATCAAAATTTACTGTTCATTTTGATGGTTAAAAATGCACCATTTTGTGTGTTTTTTTTTTTTTTCATGGAAAACTGTTTACGTTTTTTTTCCTTTTTAAAAAAATTTTGATGGTTATGTTTTCTTTTTATTTTCTTTTTTTCTTTTTAAGCTTTTTTTTTTGTTCTTAACTTTCTTTTACTTTACTTTATCATCAGTATCATAATTATTATTATCGTTATAGTTGTTATTATTGTTAATTTTTTTAAATATTTACTTGTTTTTTTCTAAATTTCTGCTTATATATTTTTAGTATAACTTTATTTTTCCTTTATTTTTTCTTTAATTTCTTTATTAAAAGCTTAAGATTCTATCACTTTCTCTCTTAAATATTCTTTTCTAATCACTATCACAATTTTTTCACTCGAAATTCTAATTTTTTTAACTATAATCAAACCTAATTGTGATAAGTTTTCTTTTTTTGGTTACATGATCAAACTTTTTTTTTAAGAGTTTTCACGATAGATTAAAGGAGATTCTTAACTTTCTACTTTATTACTTTAGATAATATTTATGTGATTATTTTACTTTTTGGCATGAAAATTAATTTTCATTTCATCATATTTCCTTAACATTTAATAGAATAATAAATTTGGTTGTAAAATATGTACCTTATTAGTGCGTTTTTGTTTATGTTTTTTTTTTTTAGAAAACTGTTTAAGTGTTGTTTTTTTTTTTTCCTTTCTTTCTTTAATGAAACTATTTGGTTCTTCATATCATTTTTTTATATTTTATTTTTCTATCGTTAACTTTTTTCTTATCCTCTTTTACTTTGTTTTAGTTATATTTCATCATTTTTATTAAATTTCTGACTTGTCTTTTTTCAATTTTTTTTTACACTTCTTCCTACAACTTTTTAATTTTCTTTCTTTCTTTCTTTCTTTTTTCCTCCTTATTAGAAGCTCAACGTCCTAATTTTTCTCTCTTAAAATCTATGTTATATCAATTTTCTTATTGGTAACTCTAATATCCTTAATTGATTGTGGTGAGTCTTCAAAAATATATTATGAAATTACTGTTATTTTAAATAATCATTTGTAACAGAATGATATAAAATTTTAATTTTAGATAACATAATAGATACTGTAAATATTATGAAAGAACAAAATAAAAAATATTATTATGTATTTTATATAATAAATATTATTAAATCATCATGATTTTATAATAAAATATAATTTTTGAATTTAGATAATTATTATTATTTTTTAAATATTATAAAAACTATAATTACAGTTTTATATGATGACTAGTATTGAAAAAAGTGCATAGCCGTTCCAAAACTCTTGTTGACTTATTCGTGATGATGTGTTTTTCTTTTTTTGGTATTCTTTTGTACTTTTTTTTTTTCTTTATCTGCTTATTATTATTATTATTATTATTGTTGTTGTTGTTTTTGTTAATGTTGTTTTCTTATTTGCTATTATGGAAGATTGCTCATATTTCATAGGGTACATTATGATACATGGGGTTTATATAGTAGGAAATATCTGAGGCATCTTATGATTATGAATATCTATAGCTAAATATTAAAAATAATAAGCTTTTACGGTAGAAAATATCTGTACCAAGTTCTGTAACTTGTATTTATACATATTAATTTTATGTAACCTTTATTATTTTTTTTATAAGTACTTATGTAACTTTTATACGTCATATATGAAGCTTTTACGGAAACGAATATCTGAATACATTATCACATACATAAGGTTCTTATAGGAGGAAATATCTCGAGCATTTATGTGTGTGATTATCAATCGGATAATGATACATAAGGATTTACAATAATAATATATGTAAAAAATAATACATGATGCTTTTAATATTTCTCAATAGTATACAGATTCTATGATATTAATGGGACTCTCATCCGGATACTCATTGATTGAAAAGACTTAATTTTCAATTAAAATACATGTTTAAAATAAGTTGATTGACTTTTAAAAAATTAATTATAATTTTTATTAATTTATTAGAAAATGACAAAACCTAAGTTAAAAATTTTAAATTTAAACGTGAGCGTCAAAGGCAAGCTTACTTCCCTTAAAAGAGAGGGAAAAAAAAAAACCATAAATCAGTGTAGTTTTTTTGTCATTTTATCCATCATGAATATTTATATTTAACCAATCAAATTTTGGATTGTCTAGGGAGAGTTTTTCTTTAGTTAATTGACTATAGTTTCAAAAGTTTTCTCGTATTAACTTCTGTCAAGAAGTTTCCGTCAAAAGAATAAAACGGGGGAAAATTATTAATGAACTTTACTTGAATTCTTATTTGGCATTGACTAATACAATTGTCTGTTTACTTTTTTTACCCTAATTGATTTTCATATGAATTAGTTAAATTAATTAATTGATTGCAAGTTGTTAGAAATATATATATATATATAAATATAACTTTAGAAATATATAATGTTCCCTATGTGATACTACATACCATACAATAATTATAACTTTAGAAATTTATAGTAAATAGTTGATTTATATGTAATTTCTTGTTTAGAATATTGTCATATGATACTGTTTAAATATTAATGTAAATGACAAGTATTATTGAAAAATATTACTTTTAAATGATATAATTAATATAATTTAACACAAATCACGTTATAAATGACATATAAGAAGGACACCGTATATGAGCCCCTTCTTATATTGTATATACATATATATTTATATATATTTATTTATTGTTGGTCTGGGCTAATATGCAACTTAAATTAGGTGTACGTACTAAATGTAATTTATGGAGGAAGTCGTTATGATCGATTTGAATATTTAACAAACATCGATAGTAGAACCTAATAGTAATATTATATATTATTTTATTCAATAATCACTATGAGAAATTTTGATTAGATATATATATATATATATATGTATATGTATTTATTTGTTGTAGGTCTGGGCTAATATGCAACTTAAATTAGGTATACGTACTTAATGTAGTTTGTGGAGGAGGTCGTTATGATCAATTTGAATATTTAACAAACATGGATAGTAGAATCAATGATAATATCATACATTATTTTATTCACATAATCATTATGAGAAATTTTTTATTAGTATTTTTAATAGTTGTTCTTAGCTAGTTAAATTTAAGTTTCATGACACCGATGATGAGTAAAATGAGTTTCATTTTTATTTTCTTTAGTTGGAGTTTTCCTCTCTGTGTAGAGGAACCAAAATGCTAATGCAAAGGCTTTTTTTGGGTTTTGCTTTTAAAATCTCTTGTTTGTTTTGTTGTGAGCGGATACATCTTAGCATAATATTGATCCATGATCGTTTTCGTTTTCGAATCATTTAAGTTATCGAAACTCATCATGTTCAATAAGGATCTAATTAACCTCAGCTGTTCAATTGTTTTTTGTTGAATAATACTCATTAGTTACTTTTGTTTAATAGTTTAATTATTGGTTTTAGAGCTCCTAAAACTGGTCAGCCGGCCAAATCTCAAATTTATTAAAAAGGAAAAATGAAAAAACACAGTTATGGCATTGTTTATGGTCAACATGAGACCATAGAGACGAGGCCATGTTTCTGCTTTCTTTGGCACCGGAAGGATTATGCTAGGCATGCGTGACAACAAATAAGAACAAGAATGCATGTTTTAATTTTTTTATAAAGTGACGTTTACTAGATTTAGAAATTCAAAACAGCGTTTTCTTTTAAATATAATTTTGAAAGAAATAATGGCACCGTTTGGTATAACATAAATTAAATAATAATAATAATAATAATAATAGTAACAATGATGAAACAGAAGAGAATACAAGAATACTTAGAGTTAATGTGTTTATGTTTATGGATTAAAAACAAATAATTATTAATAATAACATTTTTAATTAGTTCTCATAGAAATACAAATTAAATGCCTTAATATTTACAATATACTAAAATCAAGATCTATTTTAAATTATAATAATTATAAATAAAATAAAAATTTTTAATAATAATAATTACTTACAAAATAATATTTTTTTCTTTAATATTAATACTAGTATTTCCTAATATAGTATTGTTTTAGAAACATTTTGAAAAGTAATTTTACGCTTTTCAAAGATTTTTAAAAAGGGTAATTCTACTCCATTGATGATGTAAAAAATTCTGACCATCAAATCATTGTTTAATGAATGAGATTAAAAATATGTACCAAATGCTTAAAAAATTTCACACCTGATAATTATCAAATATTTCAAAAAAAAAAAAAAAGAAAAAGAAAAGAACTGACGCGTAGGGTGGGAGGGGGAGAACTCGGGCGAGCAGGGGCAGAACGCCGGCGACACCAGGGGGTTTCCGATGCCGTCGACCTGCGCAGAGGGACTCCGACCTCGCGAGATCCGAGCTAGCGACGTGATTCCGTCGACTCGACGATTCCGGCACTGCAGTGTGGCTCGTCCGATCGCGCTTCTCAACAGCTCGGTTGGGCGGCGACAGCATTTCCGTCGCGGATCTGGGCGAAAGAGGTCGGCGACGACGTCCCTCTACGGCCGTGAATGCGCCGGAGAAGGAAATCACCCCATATATAAATAAATAAATATATATATAAGAACGTGGTGACCAAATAACAAACCTCTATGTATAAGCCGCAGCCTTCGGCTCTTTCTTCAATCGTTTCCTGATATCTCTCAAATAAAAATCTATATCCCAATTGATATCTCTCAAAAATCCTAACTGTTTAGGTCTCGCATAGATCGAGAATGGCTCCTCCAAGCCTTCTCGGACCACCGGAGCTCCGCCGCAATCCACGCCGCCCTACTCAACAACCTAAGGCCACCGCCACTAATAGCGACCCTTTCATGGACCTCTTGGTGACCCACTTCAACTCCTCCATCCTCCCCGGCCGCCTTCGGATGGGCTTCACCGAGAACGACTCTCCGACGTACCTCTCCTCCGGCAA
Source organism: Ficus hispida (assembly GCA_025413025.1). Taxonomy (NCBI): domain Eukaryota; kingdom Viridiplantae; phylum Streptophyta; class Magnoliopsida; order Rosales; family Moraceae; genus Ficus; species Ficus hispida. Next base: position 503,333 of record CM046371.1, on the reverse strand, counting down.
CCCCTGCCTCGACTTCTTCTTCCACGTTGTCCCCGACACCCCCTCCGATACCTTGACGGAGCGGCTTCGCCTCGCCTGGGCCCACCACCCGTTGACCGCTCTCAAGCTGATTTTCCATCTCCGCGGTGTGCGCGGCACCGGCAAGTCGGACAAGGAAGGCTTCTTCACGGCGGTGTTTTGGCTCTACAAAAAACACCCCAGAACCCTCGCTTCTAGCGTCGGCTCGTTCGCAGATTTCGGATGCTTCAAAGACTTGCCGGAGATTCTCTACCGCCTTCTGGAAGGTCCCGACGTGAGGGAGAACCAGAGGTCGGAGTGGAGACAGAGGAAAGGCGTCAAATGCAAGAGAAAATCTGACCATTTACACTTTTTCAGGCGCGAGGAGAACACCAAGAAGAGATCGGGAATGGGAAGAAGAGTCAAGAAGGCTAACAAGTCGGCGGTGCCGAGGGAGTTTAGGATTTCGAACGCGGCAGAGAGGGCGAAGGAGGAGGAGGAGAAAGCGAGAGCCACGAGGGAAGAGAAGAAAATCGCCATGGCTAAGAAGGTCATCGAGCGATACGGCCGCGATTTGAATTTCCAATTTTTATACGAGAAAATCACCGACCGCTTTGCCGAATGTCTGAGGGCCGATATCGAGTCCTTGAAATCTAAAGAGTATCGGAAGATCAGCTTGGCGTCGAAGTGGTGTCCGTCGCTGGACTCGTCGTTCGACCGCACGACTCTGCTCTGCGAGAGCGTTGCGAAGAAGTTGTTTCCCAGCGAATCGTACCCGGAATACAACGGAGTAGAAGAGGCGCATTACGCGTACAGAGTCCGAGACAGGTTGAGGAAGGAAGTTCTCGTGCCGCTGAGGAAGGCTCTGGAATTGCCGGAGGTTTTCATAGGCGCGAATCAGTGGGATCAGTTGCCGTACAATAGGGTCGCTTCCGTAGCGATGAAGTTTTATAAGGAGAAGTTCTTGAACCACGACGGCGAGCGGTTTAAGAAGTATCTGGAGGACGTGCAGGCCGGGAAAGCGAAGATCGCCGCCGGAGCTCTGCTTCCGCACGAGATCATCAGATCCTTGGATGACGAAGACTGCGGGATGGTTGGGGAGCTGCAGTGGAAGAGAATGGTGGATGATTTGTTGAAGTCGGGCAAGTTGAGTAACTGTCTCGCCGTGTCCGACGTCTCCGGAAGCATGAGGGGGGAGCCCTTGGAGGTGTCGGTGGCTTTGGGATTGCTAGTTTCGGAGCTGAACGAGGAGCCATGGAAAGGGAAGATCGTCACTTTCAGCCGGAAACCAAAGCTTCATGTTATCGAAGGCGATGATCTGAGAGAGAAGTATGAGTTCGTGAAGAACATGGATTGGGGAGAAAATACTGATTTCCAGAAGGTGTTTGATCTGATTCTGCAGGTGGCTGTGAGGGGGAATTTGAAGGAGGAGCAGATGATAAAGAGGGTGTTCGTGTTCAGCGACATGGAGTTCAATCAGGCTTCCGCGAACAATTGGGAGACAGACTATGATGCCATAACGAGGAAGTTCTCGGAGAAAGGGTACGGGAAAGCGGTGCCGGAGATTGTGTTTTGGAACTTGAGGGACTCGCGGTCGACGCCGGCGCCGGGGACGCAGAAGGGGGTGGCGTTGGTGAGTGGGTTTTCGAAGAATTTGATGAAGATGTTTCTGGATAACGATGGAGAAATCAACCCGGAAGCTATCATGGAAGCGGCCATTTCAGGGCAAGAGTATCAGAGACTCGTCGTCGTTGATTAGAGCTGCAATGGTTTGCCTTCGTGGATCTCGTCGTTTATCGTTTATCGTTTATTTGAAACCAAGAAAACAAATGATGTCGTTTCATTGTTGATATGGTTTGTTGTAATGTAAGCCAGAACGATGTCGTTTCTTTCATGATCAGGGTATTAACTTTTTTAACATTTATGGTCGTTTTTGTTTTTGTGATAAAAGAAACCAATGTTGAAGGAAATCTTCACATTTGCTCTTTCTTTTGTTTTATTTTTAATTGCACGGGAAGAATCATGGCCTAATACATGGGAAAATTGTACAATAAAAGGGGGCAGAGGAGCAATAGTTTCAAGAATAATTTTGAAAAGGACTATACTAGAAATGTGAACTTTAGTCGTTATGAACGTGAATTTTAATTATTATAAATGTAAATTCTTCTATAAGTAAACGTAGCTAAAGTAAATCTGAGGTTCCTTCATTTTACATTTCATTCTCTATGAATTCATATTTTTAGTAATTGAAGTTTACATTCCAAAATAATTCCAAAATAATTGAAGTTGATATTTACCAGATATATCTAATACCGGGTATGAGACTAACCATATATATGCTTTTATGTATACGCATATAATATATGTGACTAAGTAAAGTCATATGATGATATGACTCATATGTTTTTTTTTTTTTTTTGACGAAAAAACATTGCCAACTTATATTAAATCTGTATATAAATAATGGAATTATGGTAGCAAAAGATAACATACATGCTGGTGTGAGATGCAGATCTAAAAGCCTTTAGGGCTCAAAGCAAACCCGCGAAAAAACAATGTCCTAATTCAAGCAAGAAAATGATTTGTGAAACACCAGATGGTTTCCTAGTTTATTTGGGCCCAATATTAGACTAGTTTTAGGCTCGGTCTTTTATAGGCCCACCTTTAACGTCCAAGATTAATCTATGGGCTCATCATCTAGTTGCTTACCCAAGCCCAACTTTCTCCTAAAAAAAAAAGAAGCAAATACTAGTTTTCCGAAATAACTCAAGTAAATAACATGTTCTTAAAATATTTAAAATTAATAACAGCAAATAAAAAGTTTAATAAATAAATAGTTTATTTATGTCCTATATATATGTTATTTATCTAGTAAAATTTTCATTTATCAAGTAAATTTGCTATTTTTTAAGCTTTAAATAAGGCAAAATTAGTGATACGATCTCTACTTTTACTTTCTTAGTAGATATTGTTTTTTTAACGGTTTAACCGTTAGATTAAGTTTTTATCGGTTTGATCTGTGAGTGTTACATTAAAAATTTACAAAATGATACGTAAAATTACTTTTAATCATAGATCGATCATTGAAAATTGGAGTTCTTATCATAAATTTTTTCCCAAAAACATTTTTACGGTTCTCAAATTATATTTTCTTTTTGTATTAATACAGTTTTCATGCAATAATTACGTACGCGAGCTTTTGAATTAACAAATTAAGAAAAATCAGAGTTCTGAAACAAAGTAAATGCTCGTTTGGTACACCGGTTTTGAATGAAATTTTTAAGTTGAAATTGATTAACTTTTCAAAAATTAATTATAATTTTTGTTGGTTTTTTAGAAAAAAAAATAAAAATTAAAATAAAACTTTCAGTCTGAAACCAAACGCACCCTAAAATTGTAGGGGAACTTGTTTATAACATAACCATCACTATCAGCATTGTTTTTTCAACACAAAAAAATTTGCATCGGCTGAAGTTCTGATGTGCCGTTTGCCCCAAAGGAAAACGATAAAAGTAATTTTGCCGCTATTGCAACTTCTATTTCTGTAAATATGAATATGTGATCAAGTTCCTCTTTTTTCTTTCTCGGCAGATGTTATTCGTCCCACAAAAAAAGTTTTGTATGAAAAGAAAAAGAAATAAATAAATAAATACTTTCACACAACGTATAAAGCTGTACCGTGCATGCAGTAGAGCTACAAGGTTGACTTGATTCGCCGATTCATAAGAGAAGTCACTAAGCATCTTCAAATCCCAAATTAAAAATAAAATAAAATAAAAAAGAAAAAAAGAAAAAAAGAAGGAAGGAATTCGACAAGATCCTTCTTATTTTCATCAATTTTCTAAAATGTCTTTCCTCACGTACTCGGTATATTTTCCACACTATCATCTCCTATGATGCGCATTTACCACAGTATCCGTATTATTGGAGTTAATTAGATGACTATCACATGAGTTTTTCATATAAAAAAAATTAATTAAAAGGGAATTTTTTTAACATTTTGAACTTTGGGAGGTTGCGTTTTGAAAATCTAGTGATAAAGACTCATCCATTATGATACCGAAAGGGAAAGTTTTAGATAATATATCAAAAAAAAAAAAAAAAAAAAAGAACATAGTTCGGGGGAATTTTTTTTAATTAATCCTAATGAAAAATAATATTGCATCACATATTTATTAGAGTGGAATTGATAGGTAGCAATTTTTTAAGAATGTTTTAGAAGTAGCATTTTTTTAAATATATATATATATATATGTATTTTTTAATATCTTCAAAAACTATTTTAAATTTATTGGCATATATTTCAACATCAGAATGATATAATGCTATATGTTTAACCCATCCTCGATAATTTATTCTCTTACCATAATAATAATAATAATTCCACTTTGTAGCTTCTTAGCCTGGCCACAAATTTTTCATCCCAGAAACTTGAAGCCAAAAACATATAGAACGAGAACCACAAGATTCCTATGATCAATTCCAAGCATAATGCATGCTCCAAGTAGAACATGGACAGCCCCTCTTCGAAATGATTTTATTTAAGAGAGACGGAGAGAGAAAATAAGAGGAGTGATTTGCTGATGGTCGCTATGGCCAATTGCACTTGACCAAATTTTAATCATATATAGTATTCTCTCCTTTTTCTTTTTTTCTTTTTTCTTTTTTTCCTTTCTTTTTCTTTCCCCGTATAAATCAGCTGTGAAGAGAGAGACAAAACAACAAACATATAGTAATGGATATATGTAAATATTAATCCAAGACAATTTCAGAGAGAAAAAGCCACTGCCATAAAACAATAAGAAGAATATGGATTTATAAGATATATGTGTTGATTTGTTTTGTACTATAGGATCAGATATGATGAAGGGGCATTACAATTGCGTTTTGATATGAAGCCCAGCAAGGGTACATGTTCTGCAACATTGATATATATCCCATAACATGTTTTCTTTATCATATAAAGAAAACATGTAATTTGTTGTGTGTATCGCAATGATAAACGTGTATAGTACAGCATTAAAGGTAAAGGCCAAAAAAAAAAAAAAAAAAAAAAAAGTAACTTAATGAATTCTTTATTGATTTCTGTTGTGACACTGGTTTCTCAAGCAAAACCAGTCACTATTGAAGGGCAAAAAGGTAAAAAGAAAAAAAAACACATATGAATAACCAGCTTTCACTCTCAGTGAATAGGTTAGAAGGATAAATAATAGAGAAAATGCTCAATCGCCGTCGCACTCACATTTGATCTATCGTAAACTGTACGTCACATAGAGTACACACCTGTTAAACAAGTTTGGTAAATATTAAAATTTATTAGATGCCGTGATGTAAAATAAATGAGGTCATGTGAATTTAATTCAATGGTGACGTTTAGATGAAGGAGAATATGAGCGAGAGAGAGAGAGAGAAGAGAGAGGAGAGAGGAAAAAAAAAAAAGGGTCGGGAGGGATCCTAGGAAGTAAATAATATATATGTTTGTATATATATATATATATATATATCAGTTTACTGTTTTCGTCCAAAACGTGCGTCTTGCACTGTGTGGCTGACGCATGGAGGCAGAGGGAGAGGGGGGAGAGAGAGAGAGAGTTTTTTTTTTTTTTTTTTTTTCCTGTATGTGTCGCTGAGACACGGAGGCAGGCAGTGGGAGAGAGAAAGAGAGAGAGTGAGAGAGAGAGGATGCATTGGGAAAGAAAGAAAAAAATAAAAAAAAAGGAGGGGAAATATATATTGACGGGGCCAAGTGAGAGAGAAGAAAAAGAAATATATGAAATGAAAGAGAGGAGCGTAAAAATCAAAATAAATAAAAAATCTAACAATTTATAAATATACAAGAAGTGTCAATACCTTTTATTCTTTGAATCGAGCGTTTTGGTTGTTATTGTTGTTGTTTTTTGTTTTTTTGTTTTGTTTTGCTTTGCTTTGTTTTTTCTTTCTTTCTCTTGATTTTGTGGGTTTTGCCTTTTCTTGTTTTTTTGCACATTTTTTTTATCTTTTCCTTTTTCTACTTTTTTAAAAAAAAATGTTATATACTTTTAATTTAAAATTTGTATAATAAAAATATTTTTATTATAAAATAATTTCTCTTCAAATATTGTCCTCGGTTAAATTTTTTCTAAATGTCCTATTAAATTTCCTTTGACAATTGTGTCTTTATTTAAACACTATTTTAAAAAAATAAATTTAACACTATTTTCCATATTATATATTTTAGTTAACTTTTTATATAATTGTTACGTTTGTTTGTTATTCAAACATTTTGTCCATTTGTTTTGATCATTTTATAATTTTTTTTTAAATTTTTATTCTTTTCCTTGAAACCTTACACTTTCTACTGTCTGTTTATCCCTCTTTAAATAATTATATATATATATATATATTAGTGTATCCTTATTTTTTCCTTCTGTTTTTCTCATTATAATTTCTTTAATTTCTTTTAATTTTTTAAAACTATATCTTAATGAAACACTTTTTATTTATAATTTATTTATATCAAAATGATTTTTTTTCCCCAAATACATTCTTACTTAAAGATCCTTTCTACAATATCAAAAAAAAAAAAAAAAAAAAACAAAACAAAACAAAACAAAAAACAAAAGCAAACATAACACACACATGCATAGCATGTGTTTATAAACTAGTGTGTGTGTGTGTGTGTGTGTGTGAACAGGGCCCAAAAGTGGAAGATGTTGGGAACAAATTTTGAGGTTTGCAAAAAAGAAGTCGCTTTAGGGATGAAACACGTTAAAACTGAGAAAAACAGTTTTCAGTTGGGACTTGGAGTGAGGAGAGATAAGAAAAAGAAGCAGGCAAAACCCATATATTATTTGCACTACCCACCGGTCACCCCAGAATATCTGTTGCGTGACCGGTGCCGACTGTCACAAAATTTAGGGGGCGCCACTTCAACATTGGACCATTAAAAAATTAGTTATCGATTAAAATAACAATACCTGGAATTTAGAAATATAAGAATAATTCTTATGATAATTAGTTTTTTTTTTTTCAATTGTTAACCGTTGTGATCCGCTTATGCCAAGATGCAAAACTAGCCCATTTTAACGTTTTCTTTTTCTTTTTCTTTTTTTAAGGTTCTAACGTATTTTTTTAATAAATGTTTCTTTAAAAAAATAAATAAATGTTTATAATTTTATGAAGTTAACAAAATATCGACTTTTCTAAGAATTAATAATTGACATGATGACTAAAAATGGATAAACTCTATTTAAACAAATTATTTATAAAATTAAATTAATAAAGGAAAAGGTCATCCACCACAATTTATATTTCTATGGGTGGATTGGGGGAGCAATTATCACAAAAACTAATCAAGTAAAATTTGAACCTCACATATAGAATCCACCTAATGAAAACACACAACTTTTTTTTTTTTTAAACCTAACTATCAAACCTATAACAAAATACGTATTAGTAGATAGATTACATTGAATGAACAGTTGCATATTTATATGTTTAATTAGACTTGGTCGATTACTTAAGAAACAGGAAATTTGTTGTTTTTGTGGAAATTTGGAGATATATTAATGAAGTATTGACGTTGGACGAAGACTTTTGTCTTGACTTTGGTTTTTTTTGTTTTTTTGTGGGAAGAAACTTTTTGCGTTGGAATTAAATTAAACCGAATAATAAAAGAACCGTTGGTGTTGGTGGTGACCCTTCTAAGTCCCAATTTATAAAAACACGTGGGCACAGTGGAATTCATTAATCATAGTCATGATATTCATATTAATATTCGGAGGCTAAAATTGAGAGTCACGTGCTTCTTTATTTCTTCGTTTGCGTCCACGTTACCCGCCGCTAATGCGCGACAGCTGCGCATTGCGCACCCTCCTCCTCCTCCTCTCTATGACCTTTTTTTTTTTTTTTCCCCCCCCCCCCTCCGAAACCTTTTTTTGACTTTTTTTTCTCATTTGCCCAAACACCTTCCTCCTTATTCTCACAGCAAAACATCTTTTTACATAGATTTTTGTTTAAAAAAAATAAAGAAATTATATTGCAATAACAGTGCTTATTATTTATTTATTTATTTGTACTGATTTGCTTAAATTACCTTAATTTCATATATTTAGATATAAGTAATATTTTCTTTAGAATTTTTAAGTAGCGTTATCTTTTAGAATTTTTAATAATATTATTAGAAAGAAAAAATTTTAAATATCCTTTTTTCCTCTTCACTCTCCTAACAATATCTGTTATTTCGCAATCTTACCTACACTTCCGTACGCATGCAAAAATTGTTTGTAATGCTTCATATCAAGTCATTTCCATACTTAGCTTTCATAACATTATTTTCTTCCCATATATTCTGGGTGGCTAATGCTCCTTTATTATTACTATTATTTTAATTTCTTAATTTATGTAAAGCAACTCATGCGATACAATCCTATAATTTTTACATGATTTCTTTTAATTATAGATAGTGTAAAGCTAAAGCGCCTTTCTTATTTTTATTTTATTTTTGCATTTCTTAACGATAAATTTGGTTGCAATAAACATACTCGATTAATGATAAATAATGGTGTTTTTACATAATTGTCCTTTGTAACATGGAGATTTATTCAGCATGACTTCAAAAAACGTTTAGGCGTTTTGATTTTTAGTTGTTATATCTGTATCAAAAACCAAGATTTTGTATATATACATATATATATATATATTATTTCCACATAGTTTTAATGGTTAGAAACGTCCACTCTTATGAGATCTTATTGTAAAAGGATCATTATACTTTTATAGTAAATGACAGCCTACGCTACTAGACTAATGTGGTGATAGGGCGAGGTTGGGCTATAAAGAGTATAGCTGCATCCGAGGGTCTTAAATTGAAGGCGCCTTCCAAAGGCGTATATAGGCGATATGATTAGAAGCTAGAAGACCCACATGATCAATGGTACGTCATCCTACATTTTTAGGATCGCAAAGTGTCCCTCTTGTTAAAATTTTAACCCAAAAATAAAAAATAAATATAAAAAACACATCAAATGACTATAGGGGAGAATTGTGGCATAGATTGAGTGTATCTACCGGTAAAGTTTTTTTTAGGTCGTTGAGATTTAATCGAACGGTTGAAACATTGTTAGTGTACCATACTTATCATATCCCTTATCTCATATTATCCCTCCTACCCAAAGTCTTCTCCGTCGCCGGTGATCTTCTCTCTGCCAGCGACCCACCTCCGGCCCCCCCACCATTTGCCCCAGTCCCGGCCGACCGCCACCCACTCCCGCTGCTGGCGACCCCCCTTTCTCTCTCTTCCCCTTTCTCTTTCTTCTCCTCTCTCCCGCGGCCCCCCACCCCCAACCCCCCTGCCCCACCACCGGTCGCCCCCACGCAGTCCTGGCCGTGACGACCCCCCTCTCTTTCTTCCCCTATCTCTCTCTTCTCTTTTCTCTTGCGGCCCCCTACACCCAGCCCCCCCCCACCCCACCACTGGCCCCGGCTACCCCCCACCCAGCTCCAACCGCCGGCAACCCCCCCTCTCTTCTCCTTTCTCTCTCTTCTCTTCTCTCTCTCTTCCCCTTTCTTTCTCTTCTCCTCTCTCCCGCGACCCCCCAGCCCCAGCCCCCCTACCCAGCCCCGGCCGTCGGTGACCCCCTCTCTTTCTCTTCCCCTTTCTCTCTCTTTTCTTCTCTCTCTCTTCCCTTTTCGCCGGGGGGGGGGGCTGGGGTGGGGGTGGGCCGGGGCTGGGTGGGGGCGGCCGGGGCTGGGGCCGATGGTGGGGGGACCGGGCTGGGGGGCCGCGGGAAAGAGAGAAGAGAGAGAAAGGGAAGAGAGAGGGGGGGGAAGAGAGAGAGAGAGAGAGAAAGGGGAAGAGAGAGAGGGGGGTCGTCGGCTGTCGGGGCTAGGTGGGGGGCGGCTGGGGCTAGGGCCAGTGGTGGGAGGGGTGGGGCTGGGGGTGGGGGGTCGCAAGAGAGAGGAGAAGAGAGAGAGGGGAAGAGAGAGAGAAGAGAAGAGAGAGAAAGGGGAAGAGAGACAAAGGAGGGTCACCGGCGGCGGGGGGTAGGTGGGGGCCAGCCGAGGCTAGGGCTGGTGGTGGGAAGGGCTGGAGGTGGGTCGCCGGAGTCGGGGGTGTCGCCGGTGTCCATTGCCGGCGGCGGGAAGGTCGTCGGTAACGGAGAAGACTTTAGGTGGAAAGGGTCATATGAGGTAAGATGTATGATAAATATGATACACCAACAATATTTCAACCGTTCGATTAAATCTCAATGGCCTCAAAAAGGATTTTACTGGTAGAGATCCTCTCCACAGTTCTCCCCATTGTAATAATGAAAATAATAATAATAACAAAAAATTGTACAACTGTTGGTGTTTGTTCAATGTATAGGCATTACCTTATATAAGTTGGTCCACACCATAACGACACCTCAAACTTTGAAAAGTAATACCCATTAAAATTCAAAGACGTGGTCAGGTCTATAAGTTGGTCTAATTCGTCCTTGTTTAATATCGTGCATATTTTAACAAGAGCACCAGTCAAGTTTGGGCATCAACCACAATTCAATTTGTACAATAATGCACATGATTTATATCTTGCAATGTCATTATATTATACAACACTTCGGCCTCACCAACTCTCTTGCTACCTAGCACTTACATTATAATATCTCTTAACGACATTTTCATATTTAAAAAAAAATTATATATATATGTATATATGTAATGAAAGATCGTCTAGTATTTCCAGGAAAGAACGTTTAAAGAAAAGGAGGAATATATATATATATATATATATATATATATTAGAAGTAATTTCATACGTTGGCAACACGCAAAATGATAAAAAGGAAAGTAAAGGGTAAAAGATGTACGTAAAGAACATCCAAAAGCAGTAGATACTCAAAAACAAGAAAAAAGAGGTTAGTTTAAATGCTTTGAAATTGACTGATTGTCGTCTATCTTATTAGCATCCAGAAAAGCGAGACCGCGAGCCTAAAGCGCGTATACATGTAGAAACTTGAGATCAATCCAATTAAATAAAATTAAAAAAAAAAAAAAAAAGAACGTGAGATAAATTTTGAAATAGAAAAGGGGGTGATGCTGATTCTTTCATAAAAAATTTAGGTAGAAATTCTCCGGTGTGTGTTTGAAGATTATCAAACACGGCATTCATTTTAAAATAAATGATTGAAAATTTTTTAACTAAAAAATAACTATAAATCAGTTAATCAATAAAAATACATATTACTATTCATAGGGAACTTCTACGGTTAACTTAATTTTAACTTACTTTATCTCATGGATGAGGAAAAATTTTACAACCTTTCGAATGCTTTTAAACGGTTCTGATTAAAAAGATTGATGAAAATAAGTGTGGATTTGTTATACTGGATTACATGAAAAAAAAAAAAAAAACGAGGAAAAAACTGAAAAAAAAAAAAAATTGCCACATCCATCGAGCAAGATGGGTCTCGATGGCTAACCGCGGAAACGTGTCCAGCGGAGGGGAGGGGGTTCGCCTGGGTCATGACTTGAGATTGTCGCGCCGGTGGGCTGCAAGCGGGACCAACACAGATCCGGCGGTGGGAGGGGGGTTTTCCGGGGGCCAAGGGCTCGACGTCAGGGTGGCTTGGGTGGCACGGATCTGGCTCGCGGAGGGTCGTCGCCGGGGTCTGGGAGATCGGGGGGGGGGGGGGTGGTGGAGCCGCCGGGGGGGTGTGTTTCGCAGGTCAGGGGCCGCCTGAGGGGGTCACGTGGCGGTGGTTCGCCGTTGGGGGGGGGGGGGGTGGGCCGCGTGCGGTTCGTCGTCGCCGGTGGGGCTGGGTCGTAGATCGTTGTTCTTGTTTTTTTTTGTTTTAAAATTAAATCTGACTTGAATTAGTGATTTTACACTGTGTTGGAGGTTCTATTTTGATTTGGTGAGCCTCAAACTTTCTAACCCACTAATTTCAATCAAAGGATGTAAAATTTTTACACCATCAATAACTTTAGCCTATGGTAGAATTGGCCTAATAATATCCATCCTTCTTTTGGAAGAAGAAGAAAAACAAGGAATGTAAAATTTTTACACACATCAACAACTTTAGCCTATGGTAGAATTGGCCTAATAGTATCCATCCTTCTTTTGGAAGAGGAAGAAAAACAAGGAAATGAGGGGGGGGGGGGGGGGGGTAAAACTGTCAATTTAGAAAGTCAAGAGAGGAAAGACAATTGAACAGAAAAAATAATAAATCAAAGGCATATGAGGCAGGCAAGTGAGTAAAGAAGGGGCAGAGAAGGTTGACAGAGCCTACTATGACTGCTCAAGCTTTGAACTTTGAGGTGGACTTAAGCTTTTTGGTTTGGGACTTTGGGAGCTGGGGGTTGGTGTTTCTTTAATTGATGACCTCGTGAAAATTGTGCGCTATTTTTACAACCAGTACTAGGCCCCACACCACCACCACCCTTCGCCACCCGAACCCAAGAACAGGAACTCCCTTCCTTTATATTTTGCCTTCTCTCTCTCTCTCTCTCTCTCTCTCTCTCTGTCTCGCTCATATTTCTCGTGGGGGTGTATTTGATTTTCAAATTTATTATCATCATCAATCAATATCACCCACCCTCATATGAATCTCGTGCCCTTTCTTTCACTGTTCACTTCACCTCTTTCAATTAATTCCTCCTCTCTTTATAATCATACTGGTTTCTCATCTCCCGCCTTGGCATTTCAAGTTACTTTTTTTATTCCCTTTCTTGTTTCCAGAACTCCCCACTTGTTCCTCGGACCAATACATACTTCAAACAAATATGTCTAAAGCAACCGTTGAGCTCGATTTCTTTGGCTTGGAGAGAGACTCCTCCTCCACCATCACCACCACCACCACCACCACCACCACCACCACCACCACCTCTTCCTCCTCCTCCAAATCCCAGTTTCAGAAGTTCCTTCACCGCCAGCGAAGCTTCCGCGGTTCGTCTTTCCATCTCTCTCTTCTCGCTTTCTATGCAGTTTTGAAGATCATTATTTTTAAATTCTGATGTAATAAAATACAGAATTTATTAATTATCTTTCTTCTTATTAATTTGCAGACATTCAGAGCGCCATTTCGAGGATCAACCCTGAGCTTCTGAAATCTGTGATCGCATCCGGGTCGGCGAACCGGCCGAGATGTTCGGAGAATAATAAGAAAGCGTTGTCAGTGCCGTCGAGTCCCAAGTCCGATCAGATAAATCTGTTCCCCGCTTTACCCGTGTATGTTCCCATCGCCAGGGCAGCGCACAACGACAACCTCCAAGAAACAGCTCCTCTCACCATCTTCTACAACGGAGCCGTCTCTGTTTTCGATGTTCCTCGCGACAAGGTCTTTTTTTTTTTTTTTTTTTTCCGGTGCTAATTTTCATGTTTATGCGTTTGGGTATAGAATATTGTTGTTAATGTGGCTTACTTTATTAAATAGAGAACATAAAAATTATGTGATTTTTGAATAGGCGGAGAGCATTCTGAAACTTGCGATGGAAGGAACCTCAGACCCTAAACCACCTCTTCCTTCCACCAACCAAACGCAGCTACTCGATGATCATGATCTCAATGGAGGTGCGTACATAATACTGTCTCTCAGATTTCTTTTTGCAGGCTACTAATATGAAAATATCTGTACTCATTAATTAAATATAGGTTCAAATTATATATGTATATATATATATATAATTTAATGTGTTATTGTGTTTTGGTTTCCACAGATCTGCCAATTGCACGTAGGAAGTCATTACAGAGATTCTTGGAGAAGCGCAAAGAGAGGTAACTCCCCCAACGTAAAAATCACTTCTTTCAACTTTATAAAAAGTGTGCGCGCGTCTGGTTTTTTTTTTTTTTTTTTTTTTTTTATGTTCATGGACCGACATTTTTCGGTTTTATTATGGTCATCAGTGTGTGTGGATACTAGAAGTCCCTTGTTTTATCAAAATTAAACTTCATGAATCATGTGATCAAGGATGAGAATTATGACCATAAAAGAAAAGAAAAGGAAAAATCCTGTTCTAAAATTAGTTGAGGAGAATCTTTGGGTTTGTGTTTCTACCCTTTTTTTGACTTGTTTTTATTGATTTTTAAGGAATTTAACTATCAAACGGAAACGTGAATACATTACGTGATGGAAACTAGTCTATAAGGGAGACATGTTCTTTAACGTTAATTATAGTCTCGTAGGGAAACATGTGACACCTTTTAATTTATAAAAAAAAAAAAAAAAAAAAATTCCCCTCTTTAACCTTTGTGTTGGTTCTAAGAAAATATGCTATGTTTTCATATAAAAGGAAATTTTATTATAGTGTCTCTATACTAAAAGAGATTTACTAATTTCATGAAAATTAGAGAGTTATATATCAAGGTTAAATTTAAAAGCAAACTTGCTAGGGAAAAATAATGACTGCAAAAACAATAATATCATTTGTGTCTTGTGTAGGAGAAGGATTTCATATAGTTAGCACTCGTACGTAGGAACTCGATCTATCCAAGATCTTTTGAGAATTTGGTTAATGTAGTACAAGCTGTTGGTAAATCAAAAGGAAAAAAGCTGTTTTCAAATGAAAATTTATTGTGAAAAAGGAAAAAAGAAAAAGCTGTTTGAAAAGTAAATCAACAATACGCGTGTTCGGTATATATATTAATGTGTGATCTATGTTTTATTTTACAGGATGACATGTGTGTCCCCATATGCCTGCTACACCTAGAAGCCACAGACGCGTTTTCAGAGGATGACTGTCGGAGGAGACGATCATTTTCCACAAGTACTCTAGAAGATAAGAAAAGGATAAACGATCAGAGATAATTATATTATCAATTATGTAGTAATCTTTTTTTTTTTTTAATTACTTATTATAATACCTGTAGTATTCATATATAATCTCATTTCCTTTTTTTAAAGGAGCTGAAGCAAAACGTGGTTTGCTTTTTTTCCTCCTTTTTAAACGTCATGAATTAGCTATGTAGACAAATATTGGCCCAGTGGGGTTCGCTCAGTTTCACGTTTTAGTGATGGGGTCTTCAAATTTTTTCTTTTTTTTCTTATTATTATTTTTTTTTTAGGGATTAATATTAATATTTGCCGTGTCCTTCCTCCCACCTTCCTAATGTGGTCTATAGGCCATTGTTTATTTGTAACGATTGAAATATTAATTACTAATGCCACATGTATATTATTAACTTTCAATTCTTTCCACCCTCGCCCGTGCTATATTTTTATCATCTTTGAATTTCGTGGAAGCTTGCCTCTTTGTCATTTTTCTAATTAGCCTTCAACACACATACACACACACACACACACACACACATATATATATCTATGTATATGAATATGTTTATAGATGAAATTTGGATTAAAATCTTCTTTGATCATTTACGTGTTTAAATTAAGCACGTAAGCTGTTCATCTAGATCCAAAGGAAAGCAAACACGTGAATCTTTTTATTTTTAAGTGGGGGGAAAAGAATCTAGAAATATAATAGGTTCCAAACATGGTAGAATACACCCCAGTCCATATAGTTTGGTTGCTTGTCAATACTAAACGATATTATATATAAACCTTTTAATTGATTAAGCTATTATATGCCATTAATTAGACCAAATTAACAAACGTGAAATACTCCAAGCAAACAGGGAAAAAAAAAAAACAAACAAACAAACAAAAAAGTAAACGTGAAATACAAAATTAATTAATGAAAAGAAAAGAGAAAATCTTTAATTAAAAGTCAAAGACAAATTTGGTAGGCAAAAACCTCTGCCGACCGCCGAACAAATTTTTTTTTTTAAGAGAATAAAATTAAAAAGGAAAAAATAAATGGGAAGATAAATGTGAGGAGGGAGGATCATGGTTTAGGTGCGGAGATCTAGAAAGTAGGGAAGGCTGGTCGTCCAAGTCATGTTTGGTTTGGTTGACTTCTCAATAGCACGTTATTTGAAATTAACTCACATGTTTAGAGAACTAAAAAACGTGATTATATTTGTGTTCTTGTCTGTTGAAGATTCTTTTCGTAAAAAGGTTGTCTTCTCTTCCCAATAATATTAATTATCACTAAAAAATATTTCATTAAAAAGGATAAAATATGTTTACGAGACAAGGAACTAAAACCAAGCATCCTGTCCTTAGAATATGTAGTAAGTCCTTAAAGAAAAATAATAAGAAGAAGAATTAAAAAAAAAAAAAAAAACTAGTTTAATTAAAAAGACCGTCATTTTATGAGTCTCTGTCTCTCTAAAACACCAAGAGAGCATTGACTGAATTTGTAATAACGTCAACATGCGAAATTTCATGGGGTTGGTCAAAACAAATTGCTGTAGAGCAAACACATAGGAATTTCAAACAAATGGAATTTGAATTTTAAACATGAAATAATTAAAAAAAAAAAAAAAAAAAAGGTCTCTCTCGAGCGACAGCATATTATGCCAACCTCTAGTCTTTTAATGGAATCATATTCGTTTCTTGTTATTATTGAAAAGGTCTTGAAAATGCCGATAGAAAAGGTCGCCAATTGACAAGTGTTGCAAAAATAAACAAGATTTCGTTTAATATGAAGATAAAGATGCCAGGGCTTAATCTTAATAACTAATTCATAGTGAAAGATGCCATCGTGATATTTATGACTTATCCGAAATTAGAGAATATAATGATTTTGGTTTGGTTTTTTCAATTGTAATAATATAGGAATGCAAAATATCTCTAAAGAGCCAAGTAGTTCGTTCTCCTTTTTAAGTTTGAATAAATCCATTTGAGCCCCGCCTATCTATACATGTGTGTGTCTGTGCGCGTGCGCGTGTATAAATACCTATAGGCGGTGGCCCATTGAGCTGCACAATAATAATGATTTAGGGGGAGTTTGGCATAATCATCGAAACTCCCAACTCAAACTTTTTTTCGTCTTTTTCTCAAAAAGTTTTCGTCTTTTTTCCAAAAAAATTTTTATCTTTTCTGAAAATTCAAAAAAAAATTACTATTTAAACTTAAAAATCCCAACTCAAACTACTTCACCAAAAAATTTACTATTTAAACTTATTGTTGGCCAAGTCAAAGTACTTAGGATTGACACGTTATGTTGCTAGCATTAAACAAAAGTGTAATTCAAACATGGAAGGAAGTTGTGAATACTAGTAGTCAAATGTCGATTGCTGATGTGCTTTTTTGCTTTTTTTTTTTTTTTTCCCTACTACTATAGTCGACATAATCCCTTTGTAACATCAAATTCAGAGGAGCATAATACTTGTAAAAGGGCACAAAAACTAAAGATTGAGATTGCAGAGGAATAAGAGGCACAAATGGAACTAGTGATCAAATTTCTAGCAAATTTCTTCATGCGGAATTGGTCTGCGAGAAAGTAATTGCCATGCAGTTGGACTTGGCTGGGCTTTGCTACAAGTAATTAGCAGGCGCTCTCAGTAAGGCTGATGCCTGGGCCTGGGCCCAACATGGACCGAGCTTTGAACATCGGGTCAGGTTACCGGTGTAATGAGGTATGTTGGCCCGTCTAGGGTCCATCCACGGGAAGAAAACCCAGATCGATCTTCCATGGCGGACTATGCTCGTCGCTCGCTACCATCGATCCACCTCTCTCAGATCTCGTGCTTCTCGTCTCTCGTCTCTCGTCTCTCGTCTCTCGTCTCTGCTCTGCTTCTTTCCGTTGTTATTGTGTAAGTCTTTCCCTTCTCTTAGCAATCTTGGACATCGTAGATGGAGAATTAACATCCTCAATTTTATTTTCCCTCATTTTCGCAGCAACCAAGCAGCTATTACTGTTATCTCTTTAATTGTCTAATTTCCACTTCTGCAATCTTTCTGCTTAATTATATATCCATTCGCCAATTTTTAGATTTTCTATTTCACCTCGTCAATTCAATTTCCATTGATCCTGCCAAATCAAGATGCTTCAACACCAAATAGTGCAATCCCCAGCAAGGCTTGGCCTTACAAACCCTAATTCCCCCTCTCTCCAGAACCCAACCCCTCCGAAACTCCCTCCTCCTTCTCAGCCCTCCATCACTCTGCCGTCCACCTCCGCCGCCGCCGCCGCCACGACGACGACGACGACGACCACCTCTTCTACATTGCTCTCCCTCCTTCCTCCACTCCCGAGAGCTCAGTCCCTTCTCCTCCAAATGGCCTCCCTCGCTTCCAGACTCTTCGAAGTCTCTCCCAATCGCTCCGTTTGGCTCTCCTCATTCCGCGGCACTCTCCCACCCTTCCTCTCTTCCCAATCTCAACAACAGTCCCTCTCCTCCTCCTCCTCTGACTCCTCCCCTTCCTCCACCAAAGAAATCCTCTCCCTTTTCACCGCCCTCCAGACCCAGCTCTTCGAGGCCGTTGCCCAACTCCAAGAGATTCTTGATCTCCAGGACGCCAAGAACAAAGTCGCCCGCGATATCCGCTCCAAGGACTCTGCCCTCCTTGCCTTTGCCCACAAAGTCAAGGAGGCCGAACGGGTTCTCGACATTCTTGTTGATGACTACTCTGATTATCGCCGCCCCAAGAGATCCAAATTGGATGACGATTCTACGGACGATGATGGTAGTTCGCCCACTAGCACTACCGTCTCATCACAGTTGAATTTATCGGATATTCTGTCCTATGCTCACCGGATAAGTTACACGACCTTTGCACCCCCTGAATTTGGTGCTGGCCAAGCTCCACTTCGCGGGGCATTGCCGCCAGCCCCACAGGAAGAGCAAATGCGTGCTTCTCAGCTATATAACTATGCGTCCCTCGATGTTGGTCTGCCTAAGATCATGGAGAGTGATGAAAAGACTGTTGAGCCACTGATAGAGCCTCTGGCTCCAGCACCTACGAAGCCCAATCCGCTTGCCGATTTGGCTGCAATTCAGGGTCTGCTTCATCCAAACATCACAGTGCCATCGGGATGGAAACCTGGGATGCCCGTGGAACTTCCAAGCAATTTGCCTGTGCCTCCACCTGGATGGAAGCCCGGGGACCCAGTGCCATTGCCCCCATTGGTATCTCTTCCTGTTCCTAGAGTTGGGGAACAACAGTTCCGTCCTAAACCTCCGGAGCCAATACAGGTCCGCCCTGTTCAGCTTGATATCATTGACCAAGATGACGACAGTAGTGATTATAGCAGCGATGAGGGAACATCCGAAGATGATGATTAATAATCAGATATGTACCAAGGTATGGCTGTGATTTTTCTGTTTATGATAGTATAAAACACCAATAAAGTTGTTTCTTGATTTGATTTTTCTTTTGAGTGATATTATACCACTATCTGTATTATGTCTGAATTTGATTGTACATTTCTTACTTGAATGGGGATGCGCAATATTTTTGGGTTTGAAAATATCTGCTGTGTGGCTCACTCTTGATGTTGATACCAAGGAAGAAAAGGGATAGCTGAAAAAGGTTAGGCTTTAGAGAGAAAAGCATGCTGGTGACAGTATTTGGTTTGATAGATAGACAAAATGTATCGATCATTATGTTAGAATCATAAGGATAGTGCTGCTATGCTTCCCCTGAAGTTAATCTCTCTCACCTAGTCAGATTCAGCTTGACTGGGAGATGAGTTACTATCTTAATTTAATAACAGAGATGATTAAAAAAAAAAAAAAAAGCAATTAATCAGTCGTTTTTTAAGTCACCCCTTGGAGTACCATATGCTGTAGTGATGAACCAAACAGAATGTACTGTCTTGTGGCCTTATTATAAATCAGCCTATCAATTATGGCTAAAATAACGAGTAATGTTGCCATTTTGTAATGATGTTGAGCCATTACCAATTGTTTCAGTCACACATCTATGGAACCTGACATTTCAGAAATGAGACGATTTCAAGATTTGTCTACACTTGAAAGTATTATATATCTATTAATAGGATGCAGGCAGTCAGAGTAAATTTCACACGATGGGACCGTTATTAATATTTTATATGTTTTTCCTTTTCAAATATACTTTTTCCTGATTTTTTCAGGCTCTATAAGCTGCTAAGATGTTTTAATACTTATGTGATTTTAGTTATAGTGTGCATCTTAATGCATTTTCTGCATTTTCTAGACGTTTACTAATACGTGAATGTTATGAAAAAAGCTTGAAAGGACTAACAGTTGTTGTTTTTATGCATTTTATATCGAAATCTATTTATGAACGGAATTGTAGGTGAATAGAATTTACCAAGAGCATGCAAATTTCCAACTGTTAGCTGATGCAATGACTATTGAGTATTCTTATGTTTGGCAGCTATATTGCGCTCGGTTAGTGCCATTTCAAGTTAAACTTTTTTACTCAAACAATTATGGTTGGCATCATATCACGCATACAACCACACACACAAAGAAAGAAAGATGCAATATATCTTATTTCAAGTGCTCTAGTTGACACGAAGAAATTTCTAATCATTCGTAACTGAAAACTTTCTAAAATAATGAACTTTTGACTTTTGAGTCTCAAATGGAACATAATGTTGTAGGTGGTAGTGGATTGGGAAAAGTCACAATCAAGAATGTTGTATGTTTTTAATTGCTCCTTTACAAGCTTATTGGAATTGTCCCAATGAAAAGGAAAAGGAAAAACCACACCGGGAATCAATGGAGTATTTCCCCTCCCTTCTTAGTCACTTAATTTTTTTTTTTCCCTTTTTGGTAAAGTCCTTATTATATCATTTAGTTTGAGGCTGGAAGCCTTATGTTCTTTTATAAGATTATTTTTTGTCAAGAGAACTCGGACGTCACAAACAATGATGGTTCGATATAAGAGTTTGTGTGTGTATGTGTGTTTTGTTTTGCTTGAAATTTGAATTACATTTGTAAAGGAAACAAACTATTAGGAAATGTGGTTGGCTTAGTCTGAAGTCATCAGTGTTGGATTTATGAACTTTAGTTATATTCTCTCTTAAAACTTTATATTTTAGTCGTTCTTTTTTCATTCTATCTTTGTCTTAAGTAGGATCTTCTTATCCACCATAACCAGAAATCTTTTTGTTTTTGTAGAGAAGAAAATTGGCCTTTTAACTTTTTTCTCAACTACTACACAATATATTGCTCTCAGAAAACAACAGTTCATCTCACGAAGAAGAGGATCTGCTTTATTTGTAAGCTAGAGAGAATTGACAATACAAGTACAAAATTTTCACTACCGATGGAATTTCTACTTGAAGTAATTTCAATTTTGTCTCATTCAGATTGATTTCATTTTATGCACAGCTTTAAGATAGTTCTAAAGTTTAACTATAGATTTATGCAGTTACATTTGTATTGTAATGTTGTAACCATGCACGAATTTTACCCGTCTAAGTTTCTTTAAACGTTGATGATAAAAGCAGGTAATGTCAAACACGTTCTAAACTATTGAGCTATATAAATTGGAGGCGCAACCTGTTTTACCTGGCAAATAATACATCTCTGTAAATTGACAAAAAGAATACCATGATATGACTGAGGTTTCTCCTTTACATGGAGAGGGCATCGTCGTGTTTCATGTTCTATTTGTTTGCTTAAAATTTGCATTTCATAGTATGGTTTTCTAAGTGACAGTAGTTTATCTTTCACGCTTGAATGCAGGCCTTGACAGTGGATGCCTCTCGATAGATTTGTAGATATTTGTGGCAATAGGATTGTTGCAGCCAATTTGACACGAGAACTGAGAACTGCAGATTGGGACAAATCTTTACATGCCCGTCATGGTAAATATATTATCAGGGAAAGTGATACCGGCAGCTTTTACTTGTTCTGGCAATTGATAGCTAATTTCCTTATGCATTGACCATGGTCTACATCTTGTTTCGGTTCTATCCTAGCTACTCGATATTTCCGGACTCTAAATCGAGTGGCTACCGGTTTTTCAGAGGTTGTTGGGGAGTTGCAAGTATTCATGCCTTCTCTCTGCGAAAGATTAGTAAGAAACTAGTAGAACACATGGAAAACCGGTAGAACACATCAAATCTGTTAAGCCGCCTTGGTGAAATTCTTGGTATGCCGGTGTTTTTCTGCGTTTCTTGTATCCGCTTAGTGACAAACTCTGTGAAATGCATGGGCTGTGAACATGAACAATTCCTGTCCGAGATGCCATTTAATAGCAGGTGTAGCTATATGTGCCCTTTTTTATTTTTTTATTTTTGGTGATTGCTGCTCGGGCCAATGTCTCGGCCATTGTTAGGGCTTATTTAGCAGAGCTTTCTAGAAGCTACTTTTGGCTTCTTAAGTCCAAAAGTAACTTTTGGAAGTGTTTGGATGAACTATCAGAAGAGCTTTCAGTCTCCAGAAGTGCATCCTATCAAAACAAAAAAATATGGCTTCTGGCAAAAGCTCTTCTGAGTAGATTTTAAAATTTATAACAAAATTTAAATTAAACATTATGAACTTCATTTTAACATTTTTATTACTTATTAAAATCCTTTAAAGATCATTTTGATCCCGAAAGCTTACAGAGAAGTTATAGTTTTTGTTTCTCTTTTTCTATTGGCTAGAAGCAAAAGTAAAATTCTATCAAATGGGTCTTTTAGGCTCAAGAGAGAAGCCAAAGTTCTACTTGGCCTAATGACATCGAGGACTCGGATCATTAGAGTTATACTAGCATAGCAATTAAAAGGATTTCTTATTTACGTATATGAGCTTTGGGGCTATTTTCATTTTACCTCTAAACTTTAAGAACTTACGTTCTGTTTTCTGAATTGTAAATCTGTCTCACTTAACCCCTATATTAAAATTATGATTAAAAATAGATTGAAAATAGAGAAATTAGTCTTAGAAAACCCATTTTATGAGAAATATGATAAAAATAAACGGAAAAAAAGCCAAATGACTGCATTTGAAATTATTTTATTTGGTATTTTTTCATCTATTCATAATTGAAATTATAAATAGAAGGAACTAATTGGAGTTAATTCAAAATTTAAAAGGTAAAGTGGGAATTTTTAAAACTCAAGAAGTAAAGTGGGAATGATAGTAAAGTTGAGGAAGATAGAAAAAATAAACTTAATGGAAAATAGATTAAAAAAAATAAACTTAAATGAAAAATAAAAAGGAACAAAAACAAACAAACAAAGTAAGCGAAGGAGTGTCAACGTAGTCCATGGAAGATGCAAGGGAAAATGGAAGTGAAATACTGTTGCTTGGCCATAAATGGCCTCTAATGTAAGGGATGTTAGTGATATAAACAAGTTCCAAATCAAAAGGAAAATAGGAGAAAGAAGAGGGTCATTCTGTGAGGTTGATCAAGAACGCCTTATCGTGGACCAAATGTTTTTGAAAACGTATCCGACAACAAGTGTCCAGATCCACCGGACTTCTTTGATTGGAGCATGTTTTTCTTTCCTTCTTTCTTCTTTCTTCTTTTTTCTCAACCAATATTTGGAGTTCCAACTTTCAATGAAAAGTCTTGTAGCATAACTACTTTGCGAATTTCATCAACTTCTGTTTTACTTTAAAGGTATACAGTCATCTTGGAAGCTATGCAAGCTGTTTTAACCTTCTTTCTTTTTTAATTCAAAAATCGTTGTTTCATCAAAATAGACCTTTGGTCTAAGAAATAATATGTTTTCTTTGACTATTAATACTTGTGAGTGGTGGGTAGCTGAGGCTATATCAAGTTTTACAGGTGAGATGAAGCGACCTACCATGACACATTATATCAAGTATATAAATATTTGAAGGTACAGTAACTATTCAATCAATTTTACGTTTGACTAAACTCAAACTTTAAGTGAACTACTAAGGGTTTATAGTTAGGAATGGAAAGGTAAATAGTCTTCCATATTTGTAACTAATCATCATTTTGTGTTTAACTTCATCATGAAAAAAAAAAAAAGGGACAAAAATGCAGTCACAAGCATATAGTCTAACAATAATTCTATATGTGATTCCACTACAAGGACTATATAAGTTAAAAAAAAAAAAAGAACAAAATTTATTAGTATAATTTTTTTGATATGGTTAAAAAAAAAACATCTATTGTCAAATTTTCATTAAGTTCTAAAAATTTGTATACTTGATTTGACGTAATTCTAATATGATCTAACAGTTTAAAACTATAGAATATATACGAGACATTATACAATATCCTTTCCTCACATTTCTTTGTACTTTGTCCTACACATCAAGAAGGGAAAGAAAAAGGGAAGAAAAACGAGACGAAATAGGGTGATTCTTTTGAAAATCACAACTAATAGAAAATAAACTCCTCTTACGAATCTTATATTTTTTTGGGTGAACCCCTAGGAATGTTATAGTGAAACCAAATTCTCTCACCGAATTTTATATAGTTCGCTAGGATTCCTATAGTTATTAATATTTATTTTTCAATTTAAGAAATCTATTGATTGAAAGAGATCTTCTGGTAGTATATATTAGGTAACTTGGTATCACAATCAATTATAATTTGTATATTTAAATGAAGTTCATTAATAGTGCTCCGGCTCTCTGATCTCTTTCCTAGTCTGTAGCCTTAGTCAACTTGTCGTAAGCCTCTCTGTTTCTCTACTTCCTTTTTATTTTCTTCTTTAACGTTTTCAGTATAATATCAGCATGATTAATACTCTAACAAGTCCCTACTATTGTATGGTTGATTCATGTGCTTGTCTTCCCTAGATATGTTTAATTTTGTACTAGAGAGATTATATTATATTATGTTTAATTTTGTACTAGAGAGATTATATTCAAACTAGTCTCCAACCTTCCCTGTGCCTTTGCATCCTCCCTCCCTTGATGATTGCTGTGCTTGTGCTCCCACATACTCTCATAACAATTGTTATTCATTTGTTCTTGCACTTTCTCTTGACAATTGATTTCCATATATGCGTTAACCTTCTCACTGATTTCTGTCTGTCACAAAAAGCAAAAAAAAAAAAAAAAAGAGAGGGAGGAAAAATAAAAATACCAGCATTACATACCAGCTTGAAAAGCTTATGCGGGTCGTGTAAAAATAAGTATACACATGTTGTCTTAGAGAAGAAAATTAGGTGAGAGAAAATACTAAGAGCTTATAACATGCTAATTTAATACGTCAAATTATCGATAATAATTTCAATAAAAAAGGATAATTGTAAAAAAAATAATTTAATAATAATTTAATATTTAATTTTATCGTTATATAATTTGAATAATCTATTTTAAAAAAAAAAATACAAGAGGAAACAATATTTGGCACGGTACGGGGGCATCTATCATATGTATATATATATATATATATATATATATTAGTGAAAATGGCAAAATGGAAAGTTTCACCTCGTTCATGGGTCCCCATTACCAACTGTTTTCACTTTTCATGACTGATCTAACGTCGACGTGACTCAACCATGACAAACCCATCCATCCATCCCCTCCCCATATTTTATTTTATTTTATTTCTTACTTTTGATCAGCTTTTTTTTTTTTTTTGGGTTCCCATTAAGCAATCTCTTTTATAATTATAATACGATAAAAAAACAATTACATTAATTAGTACTACGACTACGAGTACGACACCTCATTGATCAAAGAAAAGATGAACACATCTTCTTTAATAGTAAAGAGCAAAAGCGGTTCCAAGGTTTGTTTGTTTGTAAACTAACTTAAATTAATTATTTTCCATATAGGTCTAGTATTTGTTCTTTTTTTTTTCTTTTTGATAAATTATATAATATATTTTTTTAATTGCGTGAAATAAATAATAAGAAGGCAATAAGAAAAATAGATTTAGAAGAAAAAATATGTGAAATGGAATTAAATAATGTACGGAATGTGGATTTTTTAGCAAGAGAAGATAATGATGGCAGTAATAGAAAACATATTTTGTGTGTGTGTG
Organism: Ficus hispida; assembly: GCA_025413025.1. Taxonomy (NCBI): domain Eukaryota; kingdom Viridiplantae; phylum Streptophyta; class Magnoliopsida; order Rosales; family Moraceae; genus Ficus; species Ficus hispida. The sequence goes on along the minus strand of CM046371.1, from coordinate 477,624 downwards.
TCTATATATATATATATATAGACACACACACAATGAGATAGGGGGAGAGAGAGAGAATACTTGTTGGGTGAGAAGGGTGAGTGGGACCCACAGGAGAGCCCCCCCATGAAGTCCGGCTTTGCACGCGCAGTCAGGGAATTGGGCCCCACACTTGCCACAGCCCCACGCACGTCCATGCAAATTAAAAACCACAAAAAAAAAAAAGGCGTGGAATTCTATGGCCTGTCGGTAATTTCGAGAGGGCCCACGGTTTCTAATCCTGAGCCCGTTCGCACCGGATCATCTATCCTGTGTTAGTTTGTCTGTATTATGTTGCTGATAAATATATATATATATATGCGCATGAAAATGTTTCGATCACCATCACCATCAGCATCATTATCATTGCTCGGAAATCAGCGTCCCACATTTCTCGAGGCCGTCCGTTACTCATTTTAACGGCTGTCTTTGCCACACACCATTCCCCACGCCCCTTACAAACATATATGTATGCATATATATATATATATATATATATATTTAACTGGACCTTCGTAATCGTAAAATAATGAGACAAACTTTTACAACTTTGAATTTTGATGGCTAAAAAGCTAAGGTTTCCAAGGTTCAAGAACTATAATGATCTATATTTTTTATAGGGGATTAAAAAAGTTATTATATAGATTTTTCATGAAATATTGACTGTGTGTAGATGTATTTGAAACGTGATTTCTAATAAGTAGATTATAATGGGTCTAAATAATGGTTGTATGATCATATGCATATATGTATATATATGTCGACGGTCGTTGAGTATTCAATGACAGAATATTGTGATTAGAAACTGGCCAAAAAGTTGTTTGAGTGCATTGTAGGTATAATGATACGCATGCATATTATATTTAACAACATTATTAGTGGGCAGATTTTTTTTTTTGGGTCCTTTTTGTGATTGAATTAAATCATTAGTGGAGAGGTTATAATGACCTAGCTAGGGTGATCTAGTTTTACTGTTTTTTTCTTTTTCTTTTTTTTTTTAATTTAAAAAACCTCATTCTTTTTTCATAATATATATTTCAGAGATTAACTTTGACAAAATTACTCATGATGGGATAATATACGTGATAAGGACGTATCTGATAAATAATTTGCAAAAGGAAGAGAATCTTGTATGGTTACAAAATCATGACCTACGTCTGTCTCTGCCACGAGACCTTTATACATTGTATATATAACTTCTTTGTTATTAGTCTCATTTAGCAATATTAATACCGGAGAATGTTAATGCCCTTTTACATGGGAAAAATAATTTCTCTACTACTTTAAAAGGAAAATAAATATTTGCCCTAACATGCCTTAAAATATATATGCAGGGTGAACATATCACCATATGATAAGACATTCAAATTAAAAATAGCAAAAGAAACATAAGGGGAAAAAAATAATTGAAATAGTACTCTCGAAGGAGTACAGATTAATAAACCTAGGAGCGCCTTAACATACTTTATCGTGTTAATTAATTTGATTCCCTATTTTTTCTCCCTTTATGCTTCTGTGGTTTTTAATTTCCCCCTTGATCTCTATCTTTTTGCCTTAGTTAATTGACAGTATAAATTGTATTAGGATTTTTTTTTTAGCTGTGCACCATAAAATTAGCACACGGTCGCAATTTGCATCATAAACTTTTAATTTGAACAATTTACACTATGAACTTATAAATTTAAAGCAATTTCCTCTTAATTGATAATAATGTAATCTTTTGAAGGAAATTGATATGTGATTTGTACATAAATTATTAATTAATGACATGAATGATCATTTTTATATATTTTAACCTAAATTTATTTCAATTATTAAGATCTTTAATTAAGTATTATAAAAGTAGAAATCTTTCAATTAACTTTATTTTAAATACAAATTTGGTTTAATATTGATTAAAAAGGACCTTTATTACTCTTAATTAACTACCCTATATATAAATCAAGTGTCAACTTTCATAAAAAGATATCAACATTGCAATTATTGAGGGGTAGATTGCTATAAATTTATAAGTACATGATGTAAATTATCAAAATTGGAAATTTGAGATGCAAATTATAACTATATGATAAGTTAAGGGTATAGTAGTAAGGAAAAAAAAAAAAAAACCATTGTACTATATTTGACATGCATGTTCTAGCTATTCATGATAGTCATAGATTACTTTAAAGTAATAAATGACGACACACACACACACATATATATATATATATATATAGTATTTTGTGGAATATATATATGCTATAATACACTAAATTTGAGGTTATCCATAAAGTATGCAGTACTAGGAGCCACATAAAACGATCCATCCATTATGAGTGAGGGGAAAGAAAAGAGAAAAAGGTTTGATTGCCTTCCAAGTATACTTGAAATATATATATGTGCGTGTGTGCAAAACTGGTGGATGTATGATTTGATCGTCATATGTGTAACATTAATCGATTTCATGATCATATTTGTTTTTTGTTTGTTATGGGCCGTGAACATGTATGTAAATATTATCCGGATTAAGTTTGGATTTTTGTCTCTACGCGTAGCGAATTAATTAAGCTTTACTTAAAAAAAATATAGCAATAATTATTTTATTTCTTTCTATTTGGTCTTGTCGTCCTAATATAATCAAGATATATTTAGGAATATAAAATCGTAGCTTATGTGGGTTGTGATTTATGTTCACATGTTGCGGTATATATAGATACAAATTAAAAGAAAGACTGAATCAAGAGTTACGATATATTATTTATTAAAATAAACATACAGCTAAATCATTAAAACTGTACCATTTGTGACTATTTAAACAAATATTTATACGTTCAAAAACTTAGGAAAGATATTCTTTTTTTTTTTTTTTTTTTTGTAGAAAAAGATTTTGGACAAATATTCTGTTTGAAGGTAAGCAAGTAGAATGGATAAAGATTAGACATTTACAAATAATTATTTTAGGTTCTTTGAAGGAGTTGAGTTTTCAAATTTTAATATCAGATACATAGAATTTGGATTAGACCACATTAATTAATTGAAGATTACAAGAGAACTAAACTAAAGTAATTAAATTAAAATGTCATGAATGATATGTTTCGTGCAACTTTTAACACACCAAAGTACTAATTGTGGATGTAGGGCTAACCAGTGCGATTCGGTTTGTTCCTAATTCTCAATGCGAAACGACGTTAGAGAGAGGGAGAGAGAGAGAGAGAGAAGAGAGAGAGAGAGAAGAAAGAAAAAGAAAAGTGAAAAGGTGAACTCCAAGTCAATTTGAGTGTAATTGCAAGTACCCTTTTGGTAGTAAAACTAATAATAACGAGTCAGAACGCAAACAATGATAAAAAGGAAGAAAGTGGTAGGTTTTGCGAAACAATTAAAAAAAAAAAAAACTTTTATATATCCGAGGACCAGCCGGCCATTATAGAAAAAAAGAAATCATATATATACATATATAGAATATTATATCTAGGGACTGAGAACTTAAATAAATAAATAAAATTGTAAGAGTTGGAAATGATGAGGTTTTTTCGTGATGATGGTGAGTGGGAAGCAGTGAGGAAGAAAAAGGGAATAATAGAAATGGAATATTTTGGTTTTGGTGACATGCAAAGGCCGCTCAAGCTATGTACTGCGTTGTTGTGTTGTTTCTCTAGCTATTTACAAATTACTTTTCATATTAACCATTTATATATATATATATATATTATAAATATATATACATATATCCGCGTGTGTGTATATATTTCCTGCAATAGTACTGCACTAATTGTAAAACCCTATGCTATGCATGTGTGCTTTTTTTTTTTTTTTTTTAATATATGAAACGAAGCAAAGCGTGCACTGTCCGACTGTTTTGCTCTCGCTCTCTCTCTCTATCTCTCTCTCTCTCTCAAAGATGAATCAACAAAAAGACGCCCCTCCATTTTATTGGGCTGCTGATCATGATCCGCCCCCTGCCCCACTTTCTCCCCAAGCCCCCCTCCTCTCTTTGTTTACCTATTTTCACTACATATATAAATATATGTAGCTATATATATATATATGTACTGCCCAAGTATTATGCTCACCAGGTCTGATTTGCGCCAATCTTTGATTGTTGGCAGGGAATTTTCACTGGTGCATGTAATTTTCAGAAGTGTTTTTTTTTTTTTTTTTTTTCCCATAGAGAGCCGCAGTGTACTTATATATGCTGAACTGTGTATATTTATATATATGTGTGTGCGTGTGTGACAGAATTGTGTGCAACTTACTTTCAGACCATGTCATGTGGCTATGCTAAGTAACTAATATAAATAGTTATTAAATTCACATCGTTAGTGATGATGCTAATACTATTATTTTTCCGTAATATGTATGCATGTATGAATGTTTGCATTTTAAACAATACATATATATATATATATATAGCAAAGTTTCCGATATTTGTATGCTGTAATATAATTATTTGTTTCCTTTTTATGATTTATTAGCCTCCTTTGTCAGTTTCCATAGACCACATCTACATACCATATATGTATTATATGCTGCGCCTCAAAGTAGTGATGATACAGACAATGCCGAGAGGGAGGGAGAGGGAGAGAGAGAGAGAGAGAGAGAACCACTACTTAGAGATTTTAATTGAGGGGGTTTAATTAGCGCTTGAACGTACAATAAGAAAGTCATTATTTTACTAGGAAAGAGTGGCCATTAAGGAGTAAAAAATGAGGGGGTTGGGGGTGGGGGTGGCTCAAATGAACGGTTGTTTATGTGAAAAAGATGAGAAAGAGAGAGAATATTATTCTGAGCAAGACTTGAATTTCGCTTTCTTGCGTTCTAAGGTGGACATGCAATGCAAAGTGAAAGTGGTAATCCAAAAAGGAGGAATTTATAGAAAGTTGGCCCCCTTTTCAATTTGGAATTGTCACCCTCCACAGCCCACTCTATATATATATATATATATATATATGTATATGCATGTGGAAGAGGCCAATTTTGCCAAATCTACATATATATATAAATACGCATATAGATATATTAAACAATTTAAAGCCTACAAAAGGCATCTGATATCCTTCCACATTTTTGTTTATGTTATATATATATATATAGAGATATCCGCTTACCAAGCAATAGAAAGAAACCCTTACCCTTTCGGTCAAAGACCAGTCCTTTTCACAAGATCATTGCAAGTGAAACTCATCTTTTGTGCTAGCTATCAGTTTTTGGATACAATTTGAACTTAAATAACTAGCTATATAAATACATGAGTACTTTCGAAGTATAACAAGTTATTTTTAAGATTAATATTTCTACTCAAACTGAAAGTATTTTAGATCAAGTTACTGCAGTATATACGCTAGTTAATATCTTTTACTCAAATCAATTAGACCCCACAATGTTCATTCCTATCAGTATGCAGCATTAGGTTGTCCTGTTTGTATATGTACTGATATATATATATATATATACACAAACACTTCATCTCCCATCATATTGAAAACCTGAGTCCTAAAATTTTGATAGTTTACTAATTTGATGCTGTATCTAGCTAGGCCAGTGGTATATGTATGACTGTATATTTAAGCCTTGTAGCTTACTGATTATAATGAATAATAATGTTATTTTCACTTCACCTGTTCATTGCCGAGTTTAGAAGCTAAGTTCCCCAAAAAAGGGACAAAAATTTTTGCTTCCAGAGGAGGGCGTGTCAACGCTTATTTTCATAAGGCTTATCAATTATGACATTGATAGGTTGTAACTTGCAATGGAGGACACACACACACACAAACAGGTCCAATTTTTTTTTTTCCTCCCTTTCCAAGTTACACGCAATGATAATGTGTACATGATTTAAAACATTGAATGAAGTACATACATGTTTGTGCTTGTGCGTCTGTGATTATAACCAAAGTCACTAGAGGGCAAAGCTCCTCGTGTCTCACATTTCTAAGGAATAATTAGTTGTAAATTACACAGTACTATAAACATAGTTTAAAATATATTATTGAACCGCAACAATATTTTTTTTTCTTCTTAAAATAACCGCACAATAGTGTGTGTATATATATATATAGAGAGAGAGAGAGAGAGCTCTATCCTACCCAATGAGAAATGATGATTAATAGCATATCAAGCGGATTCTTTGAAGGTGCAGTAGTTGATTTTGTTTCGGCAAAATACACACACACACACACACATATATATATATTTACAAATTATTTGTGATATATATATGGGAAGTTTGTGTTGTTTAAATCGAAGTTGAGGATGATGCATAAATAATTTCCATATTTGGGATGTCTTTGAATAAATGCAAGAAAAGCACTAAAAGGGGGTGTTTGATTGATCAATCTAAAGACCTATGATAAGTGCCCGCGCGGCATTAATAGTGAATATATATACATGTTTGTAGTACATATGTGTGTGTGTGTGTGCAGAGAGAGAGAGAGAGTAGCTAGGTCTTTTCACAAACAAATCATGCACTCTGGGTTTAAATAATGAATGGGAGACTTGGAGTGAGTGCAAAGATGTGAAAAGTCAATAAAGTCTTGGATTATATATAAATCTAATTCGGCCTTAAAATGCAAACAAACACAATTTGCTTAACCCCAAAAAAAAAAAAAAAAAAAAAAAACCAGACGCTATCTTGCATCTGGTCTCAAAAGCTCAAATATGGATTGGGACATGTTAAAACCCCCCATGTATATGGAACAAGTGTACTTAATACTTTCTTTTTTTTTTTTTTTTTGAATTTTTCCTTGAAAATGTGAAAAGATACTTGGTTTACCAATATGTACAGGCTTTTAATTTTACAATGAAAGAAGGGTTATAATTAGATAGAAGTACTTTTTTTTTTTTTGGCAAGTACAACATGTAAATTTATTGACATTTTGATCATAAAAAATCTTTAAAATGAGAAATTAAATAGATTTATAAATGAATCTCATTAAATTATAATTTTTAAATAATTATTAATTAAAAAAGAAAATACATAAAAAAAAACCTGCATTGGATATAAGCTTTTTTTCTTTCTTCCATTTAATATTCAAAGAAAACGTTGGTTGATCAGAATGAGTGACTGACCAGGGTCCTTTTCCTCCCCAATTTTTCTTTTTTGGTAAGGATATATAATTTTTTAACATAAGAAAGTAATACTTTTCTTCTCCTCATTCCTCTAAAAAACAAGAAAACAAAAGCAGTTTTCTACTTGAGTGTTGTTCTGCAAAGTAGGCAGGAGTGTGATATGTTGACTAGACTTGACGGGCTCTGAAATTGGTAGTGTATATGCACATATGTTTGTAGGAAACATATATCTCATATATATATATATATATAGAGAGAGAGAGAGAGAAAGCAGTCACATGCATTCTCAATTCAATTCAAAGCCCAACGAAATCGAATTGAATTGAAATGGCCCTCAAATTTAACACAAAATATACCTGACAAAACTCTCTGCAAATATGACATGCACTCTGTTTTTGTTTTTGTTTTTTTTTTTTTCGGCTCTTCTCGGTTTCAACAAATTGAATTATCCTTTCACAATCACATGCATGGACTGACATTGCCACTCATTATACCACATGCTCATGCAAACAGAAAACAAACCCCCCCTTCCATTGCCAAATCCTCTCTCTCTCTCTCTCTCTCTATATATATATATATATATGTATATATCCACAACATAACCAATTGGTTAGCCACAATGTAAAAGTTTTAAGACAGACACAAACTATAGCCAATTATACTGCAATTGGGGTTTCTAAAAACAAAAAGAAGAAGAAAAAAGAATATTACCATTGGATGTCTATCATTCTATCTCGTAGCGTGTGTGTGTAGTATGTAGAGGAAAATGATGGCATTGATGATGATACGGTGACGATATATTAACGCCAACACCACTTTCTTTTCTTTATTTATTTCTGTATAAATATATATATATATATATGTATGCATGTATATAGAGATATATGGCTAGTACTATTGTTAGTTATTATATATATATATATATATGTGTGTGTGTGTTTAGGGTTTGGTTTTGATGGTCAAAAACATAGCGGCTCCAACCATATAGTGGTGGGGGAAAGCAAGTGAAGCGCAAAATCCCCCCACTTTCTTCAATGGGAACATGCACACTTTGGAAAAAAGCTATCATAATTTGGTCCCACTTAAGTACGCTATTGAATCAAAAATCCAATGGACTCTAATGCATGACAATATCATCTCTCTCTCTCTCTATCCATGTCTCCAAAGTCATGAGAGAGCATCCCATGCATGATCATTACGTATACATCAGACCATGATGCTTTCATATTTTTTCCATTCCCATAATTCAAAAGGGATTTTTTTTTTTTTTTTTTTCTGAATTTCCTAGACATGGTTTGGGCTAAGTTTTCTTTGCCTTTTTTACTGTATACCCTTTTGGGGCTCAGTTTAACTTTTACTTTTTGGCCAATTCCTCTACTAGTGGTCGGTGGTCCTTCCCACGTTTTTGTACTCTACTATATCGTCGTCTATACAAATACGTATAATATTTATAGATAAAAAAAAATTAATATGTTGCATTATTAGTGATCTCCTAGCTTAATTAGTTAATTAGAGATGAGAAGAGGAGGAAATGGCCCAGGCCCACCCGAAAGAATCTTGAGGGTGAAATTTTGGTAGAAAGCTATCGCCATCAAAGGGCCTTTGCTTTCATGCTTTTATTCCAAGCTTAAGTCATTCCATGCCCATGCACTGTCACAAGAGGCCACGCCTCTCTCTCTCTCTCTCTATCTCTCTCTCACCTCAACTTCTTTCTTACCCTTTTATATATACACAAATATATACATACATATATATATATATTTTTTTGGAGCCACATGACTGAGAGTTTTGAATTTCTTAGAAAAATAAAGCTAAAACATTGCATCGCCTAATTTGGATGGAAAAAAATTAGACGATATAAAGAAGAAATTAAGGACACTAAATATATATGTAGATGTAATATATAATGTCACAGAAGATCATATATAAGAGATATTTAAAGGGGTAATTAAATTGTCTCATCAGCTGAAGAAGCGCCCGCTCCATAAAATATATATTAAAATTTAGGCGCCCAAAAAAATACTGATGATATATATAAATATATATATATATAGATATATGATCTCTTGGTATATTTTGTCCAGGGCTTGAGCTTATATATATATATATATATATATTGCTTATATCTAGAGAGAGACTAACTCGTGATTGACCCTGTTTGAAAAGTACTTGTGTTTTTGGGAACATAGGTGTTTCGATGATCAGACACACAGACAACAAAGATATAGAGATATATATATATATATATAGAGAGAGAGAGAGAGAGAGAGAGACCATGTATGATGGGCTGGAAAAAAAAAAAAAAAAAGGGGAAAATGCTCAGCTTTTCGGGAAAGGGAGAGAGGCTGCAGCCAAAAACAGCCACCATTTTGTCCAATTTTAAATAGATCACTTGTTCTTATAACCTTAATTAATTTTAAACTATATATACATATATAACTTAATTAGCATAATTTTATTTTGAGTAATATACATATATATTTATAACCTGGCATTGGAACATAAAATTTAAGTCCAATAAAAATAGCACATAGAGAGAGAGAGAGGTTGAGAGAGTAGAGGCGTAGTACTACAGGGGGTGAGCAGGGGAGGGTGGAAGGCACATGGGGGTTTTGAAAGGATCGAATGAGTGACAGAGAGAGAGACCATATATATTATATAGAGAGCCAAGCCAAGATTAATAAAAGCCCACGTCGCTGTGTTTCTTTCCATTCTCATCGGTTTGTGGGGAAACACCATCATTATGCATGCCCAAGTCTCTATATTTATATACATATATATATATATCTATATCTATACAACATATATATATGTATATATGACAGATAATCTCATGACCATGTTCATGCCAGCCCACTTTCCCCGATCTTTTTCTCAATTTCAGCCATTTCTTAATTAACTACTAGGCTTATGCACCAATATACATATGTAATAACTAATTCACTAACTGATCATCTATAATAAACAATTAATGCAGGCCCTTGTCATAAGTTTTATTATTGTTAATTATATTACTTACCAGTCTGTTAAATTAATTTATTTAATAATTCTGTTTTTCTTTAACTTGGACCACACCAAGAAAGAAAACTGGTTGCCCTTTCATTTCGTGCTATAATTCGTTGAGATGAAAACTGATTCTCATATATATATATATATATATATATGTACATATAGAACTTTGAAAGGGAATTTATATGCATGTAAAGTTGGTGTAGCTCCTTTCTAATGTTATTGTCATGAATTGTATTAATTTGTCACTTCTAGGACCCATATATAAATATGGCAAAAACAAATGTGAATTTATTGAGCCGGTTGCTTTTAAGAAATGATTATCTGAAATATATATGGAAATCTTTCAATAAATGTTAAATTTGTTTCCCAATGCAGTTTGCTCGTAGTACGATACAAGTAGTAGCTAGAGCCATCCAAAAATGAGATTCTGTTTTCATGAGGAACAAGTTAATAAGGAGGTATCCTAGAGATGGCTATGGGGTGAAGTTTCATATCTGTAACTTTTTTTTATCTCTCGTACCTATTTAATTTAATGCGGGTGCCGGAGTGAGTAACCCCCAATATGAATAATCTTTACTGGAAGTACTATATCTATACCTTATTTATTTATCTATTAAAAATTATAAAAAAAAAGACTCAAAATAAATTTTGTTAAAGTTTTCATAAAATTTAGCAATACAATCATAAATGTAACTAGAATTTTAAAAACAAATCTAAACTTCATGAATCTATAAACTAAACTCACAAAAAAATAAAATAAAATAAAATAAAATAAAACATGAAAACACTAAAAATTCAAATATATATATATAAATATATAAATATATATTCTTATAATAGTTAATATAAGTGGGGGCAGGTGCGGGTATGGAAGAGTTTTCCCCGCCCACACCCTCCACCGTCATGAGAGGTTAAAATTAACCATTATACCCGCCTCTATACTCGTATACTATCCCTTATATCCGTCCCTATATAATTAATGGGGTGGGTACCCATGGGTATCCTCCTCCCTGGGTAAAAATGTCATGCCAAGGAATCTTATTAGCCTATCCAAAATCCAACACAAGTCTATATATAAAAAATTAAATTAAAAAAGAACTCCCTTAAAGGGACCTTTTAGAAATATCCCAAAAAGATAGAGCCTTTATTGTCATTTTGTCTTATAACATATACATATTGATGTATATGCCCTAAAGCTGTACTAGGCTCGCTCCGAAATTTTTGCCAATAGAAAAACATAGATATTTCGTCTTAAAAAGTCAAAAAAATGTTTACACTTAGAAACCCTGTGCAAGGGAATATTTAATAAATCTGACTGACCACCATCTCCCTTTCTTTTCTTGTATTTATTTTATTTTGCTCTCTCTCTCTCTCTCTCTCTCCTAAATTGGTTGTGGCAACTATTTGATCACCACAAGCTTCCAAACAAAGAGAATTAATGGAAAGTAAGATCTTGCAAGGTTTATTGTCATCCCGCTGATGATCATCTGATGATGTTATGTATTGTAGTCGTCTAGGATCGAAACAGCCAACCAAAATCCTTATCTGCTGGCCGCCGTTTACGTTAATTAATGGGTTTTGTCTCTGATCTCTCCTTCCCTTCCATTCTTATTTTCCCCAAACATTCCCATGGCCTTCTTTTTCCCCTACTTCTCTAAATACCAACAAATTTCTTCTACTTCTTCTTCTCCATGGCTCTGCTAGTTGTTGATCAGATCGACATCGTCGAGGGCAGCAAGCAGAGGCAGCTGATCAGACAAGAAAAGTACCTGAGGCTCCGGCTATGACCATGGTTCCTGCTCAAAACCTGATATCCAAACAACAACAGCATAATAATCATCTTTTTCGTCATCTTCATCATCATAAAGGTATTATAAGTAGTAGTCCTAGTAGTAGTGGTGCTGATTTGTATTATGGTGGCTGTGGAGGAGGTACTAATACCAACGAGTATACGACAGACGAGAGTTTGTTTTGTGGTCTTATTATGAGCAGAAAATTAACACCTCAAGGCTATGACTACTGTAGTCCAACTGATCAATCTTGCGTAGGATCTGATAATTTAGTGGTTGGTGATCATCAACAATATCATCAATATCCAATGGCTGATGATCAAGATGAATCGAGAACTAACAGTCTTAACAACGACGCCGCTTCGACTAACTCCCTCAAGGAAGAAGTTGGTGGTGGTGGTGCTCAAGATCTTCCTGAGAGAGAATCAGATGATCACGAAGGGTGGCTTCAATTGAGTATAGGCGGCCACACCGGAATTACGCAACAAAACAAGACTCCTCCTCCTCCTCCTCCTCCTCCGCCTCCTCCTCACCATCCTGATGATGATCATCAGGTACTATTAGAACCGGCGGCGTTCAGAAGAGGTGGAGGCGGAAACGCGATTGAGCTGGAGCTATTACCTTCTGGAGGAGCAGGAATTAGGTCGTCGGCGAGTACAGCGATGTTTGACGGAGCTAGTCATGATCATCTTCATCGTCAACATCATCAAATTGGAGCGATTCCTAGTCGAGGTCCAACAATGACCAATTTTGGGAGTGGTACTAATTTTAGTACAACATCGTTAATGTATTTCCAACAGTACTACCCTGGAAGTAGTAGTACTTCCAACTTTCCTCATCACCAGGAGGCAGTTAATAACTGGACGTTTAGGCCGTTTATTGCTCATCATCCTCATCCACAATATCATGTTTCTGCTTCTTCTTCTGCTTCTCCTTCTTCTTCATTACTGATGCCACTGCCGCCTCATCAGCTGGGTTCCACCCCCACCCTCACCACCTCCACTTCCTACTTGGCTCGCCACTTTCAGCTCCAACCTCCGGTTGTTGATGCCGCCACTGCCGCCGGCCCCAGCGTCGATTTCAGGGTTGTTAATCCTCCTCGGAGACCCCATTCTGGCATTTGGTTTATGCTTCAAGCTTCACAAAATCAGTAAGTGCAACATTGATACCAATTTTAACAAGCTTTTTTCTTTTTCTTTTCTTTTTTTTTTTTTTTTGGGGTTATTTAATAACTTGGCTTAATTTGTTTCTCAATGTAGAGCCAAGGAACCGTTCTTGCCTCAAATATCCAAGAGCTTCCTCAGAATCAAGTAAATCATATTAACTCTCTATCCCTATATACCTAGCTATATACAGATATATCATCATCTTCATTATTTTTGTTGGCTAAATCAGAACATAATTTCCTTTCCCTGATTTTTTTTTTTTTTTTGGTGGGGGGGTGGCGTTTCTGAAAAAATTCTGCAGGGACGGAAGGATGACAGTTGGATTGATAACAAAGTATCTGGTCAATAAGCTGAGACTGGATAGCGAATCAGAGGTACGCCTGTATAACCATTAATATTACTGCAACTTCTTCATAAGTAGTAATATTATGATTATTGGTACCCATAATATTCAAGTAGCTAGCTAGCTTAGTAATGACATTGCTTCTCGTCTTCTTCTTCTTCTTCTTCTTCTTCTTATTAATTTTTTTTTGGGTTATTTATATTCTAATTTTCGTGTCTGACTTGGTTGAGAATGAGAAAGACAAAACTAGGCGACGCAATTAATTAAGTAGGAGAACCCAAAAAGAGAAAAAAGAAAAACCATAACTAGCTAGTGTTTTGATCACGTAATTTAGTTACATGAATACGGACATGGTTGGTGTTAGAAACACATGAAAGGAACATAAGAACTAAAAATGGGAGTTGTCTAGCTCTAGTGCTGCTATTTTGTTTCTTCGGATAAAATCATATTTAGGTGGTAAGTATTTTTCTAGGTATAGTCAGCTTTCTCTTCTTCTACTGTACTTATTATTAGCCTTTTCCTTTGTGATCACAAACTTTTGTCCAATCCCGGAAATATGTAACTCTTCTTAGTCATCAGCTTTATGCTGAATTAGTTAGTTATATATATAATATAGATTTTTGTGGTGGGATTTATAAATAGTAAATATGAAGTCCAAAAATATGGCAATAAACTACGAAAACACTACCTACCACACCTTTTGCAAAATCCCCAATTAATCAAAGAGAAATATTAACCAATCACCGTTTTGATGGTCCTGAAATACCTGTTTGTGTGTGTGTGTGTGTGTGTGTGATAAATAAGCAGGAGACAGTGCTAGCAAAAAATTACAAACACAAAACGTAAAAAAAATCTATTGAATAAGTACTTAACGTGTTTTATAGAAATGATTAACGTTTTAAAAATTAAAATAGAAACCAAAAGAAAGTGCTTATTAATTACTAGCTATAATTCTAATTAGAAGTTTTTTTTTTTTAATTAACTACTAGAATAAGACGGTACCGTCTTGGTGTTGGAGGCTTCTAATTAATTCTAAACCCATAAAATTTGAACCCAGTGTTTGCAATCTCTTTGAGAAATCCACGAATGAATCTTTATTTTAGCTACAAGGATAACCAGGCTAGAAATCTTGCAGTAACATTTTCCTTTATACATATATATATTTATGTATATTTATATACATTACTGAACATTCGGAAATTAAAAGACAGATTCATAGAGCAACCTAGATAAGGAGAATATTTTTCTGGCTTTTACATTTATACGGTAATATAGCAATATAATTTCAAAAAAAAAAAAAAACAAAGAAAGAAAGAAAGAAACGTAGCAAAATATATATATTTTACTTCTGCATTCAGAGCAAAAAATTTATATATTATCCTTTTGCATCCTGACTATAGCTAGTTTCTTTTGTTTTCGTTTTTTTTTTTTTTTCCTCAGTGAGTTTTGAATAATTGCATAGGCACAGTATGTGGCATTAGGAATATCTTTGATACATCCTAGTCATTAGGCGCCTTAATTAATTAATTTCAAGAAATTAGAAGCAAAGATATGTATTGAAACCCCTCCCTTTTCCTTTCTTGGAGGCGAAAGAACTCCATTTGAAGTTATATATATATATATATATATATATATATCTTTTATTTGTCCTGGAAGTTAACTCCATATCGAGTTCGTTTTCAGGAAAGTATTAGATGAAATAGACTTTTATTATTTATCAAACTTTCTTAATAAAATCAAACAAAGTATTTGCAGTTTAAATAGTATGTACGCTTATCTGTTTTCTGAAAATTTAAGGAGAACTATATACCATTACGACATTATCTTTCTTATGTAAATGGAGAGAAAAGCCTTCCACTCTAATTTATGAATAAAAAGAAAATACAAAAAATACAAAGTTAAAGTTAAATTTAGAAATTAGTGATAATGGCTGACCAAAAAAAGAAACAACTCTACGGCTAAGGCAAACGAAAACAACGGAATGATGAAATCCGAGTTTATTAATGCAGCTTGCTTGAAATTCCTCCCTCCTCTAAAGCATATGCTTCAATGTTTATGAAAGAGATTCTCAGTTAAAAACCTGCAAATGAGTTTAATATATTGGCTGCAATTAAATAAACTTTTAAACTTATTATAAGTTTTAAGTTTCACTCTAGTTAAATCAAATCTTAGTTGTAGGTAGTACAATTTGAGCAACTAAACCGCTTGATTGAACACGCTAGAATTCTAAGCAAAGACAAAAAAAAAAAAAAAAAAAAAAAAAAAAAAAAAAAGAAAGAAAACAGACACTAAAAAAATATTGCAATCTAAGAGATGGGTCGTCGTACTTTGTAACACGAATAAATTTTGATTGGCTTATAAAACTATTTTCTATAAATTATAGGGAATCCCTCCAAATATTTGAACTAATATCACTTCTAATTATGAGTTATCTTGTCCTTAATATATATACATAGTGTGCATTCATGCTAACAATTCATAGAGAGGAATTCATGTATACGTTATAGACTATGGTACTTAAATAGTAATGATTCTGAAACTATTTGTGGGTGAATAAATAATTTGCGCACGAGAGGCACCAAGAAAAAAGTCACATCATTTTACGCCAGATGCATATAAATATAATTATGGCATTTTTTTCACTTTATACAAATTTGCTTTCTAGACACACTTCATCATGAAACATCAGTACACGATCACTATATATCTTCCCTAATAATTACCGAAGCTAAGTCTCGTTATAATACTTGTTCCTTTTTTTTTTTTTTTTTGGTTTTTTGCTCAACAATTAGTACTTGATTCCTTTAAACGCACACGAAACGTTATTTATGGCTATAAACCTATCACTAATACATTTAAGGTTTCTAGATTTTTGTCTTAAGATAATCAAATTGTACTTTTTTATATTACAGTAGGACGGTTTAACAAAAAAAAATGTACGTGTATATTACAGTTGAGAGCTAATAAAGAAATTTAGCGTTAATTTAAAACAGCTGAGGCCGTCGAAAAATCACGCAAGTAATATTTAATTCATTAAGTAACTTCAAATAAGTTTCTACTATATATATATATATATTTTTTTTTTTGTCACAAAGGATAAAACTAATTTCGTAAAGAAAAGAAAGAGGGGTAAACTTTAATTTAATAAGATGTATACATGTTTATAAAGCTGTTGCAGTGAACTAGAACTTTGGATACGAATTACATAAAATGTGTGCTGCAGAAAAGTATAAATTATGGAAAATAAATGTAGTTGAATATTTAGGATTAAAAAACTTAAAACAGAAGTTAATAAAAGATTCCTATTAAGCTAAAAGTAGGATTTTGGAAATTCTCGTCTTGGTAAGAATTTGGACGCCCTCCCTAGTCTAAATATTCAATAAGAATTAAGATTTTTATAGGTTTCTACTAAAATTATATTATTTTAACTAGACAAGGCTTTGACATTTAACTATTAATTTTCACCTCATGAATTTGTTTGTTGGCCTTGAAATTAATTATGTTGTTAAAAGCTCAATGCAATTCTCACTAAAATATGAGATATAATATATAAAAATTAGCTGGAACACTTTTGTTTTTGTTTTTGTTTTTGTTAACGTCTTGAACGAGAGAGTTTAAAGTATCAAATCGTCAAAACAAAATTATATTGTCAAAGCTGGATTTAGAGCCATGCATATATTGCTGTCGTTTAGTGTTCTACAAATATACAATACCTGCAGGGAGGGTATTTGAGCTAGCCATGATCTAGTTTAATAAATTACTAATAAGAAAGAAAGGATCGAAAAGGATACACTAGTTAATCATTATTAGCTAGAAAATGATAGGAAGCTACAAATGACAAACATTATAGGACGACAATCAAATTAATATTAGTTTATGAATTTAAAGAATATTTCACGTCTGTTTTTGCCTTCCTCGTGGCTATCTAAGTCTCAAGTTAATTAGAGTTCTGGAATAAAATAATGTGATCAATTAATTATAGTAACGATTCAAACACAAAACCGATTGGCTACATGACAAAACCACGTTGTGTCTGTTGAAATTGTCTTTTAGAATATATTAATATGGCATCCAGTTGTGACATGTACACGTTGTCTATCCTCTCACCGTCACTCTTCAAGAAAACTTTTAAATCGATACTCTTGCTTCTTAAGATGAATTAACTCACAACATTCCCTTCCATTGATATTTATAATATGCGTGTGTGCATGTATATAAATCTATATATAGTTCCATATATCATAAGGAGAGAGATTGGATGTTAGCGTGTGGGTACTTCAAATATATTTAGGTCAACCCACGACGTGGATATATTTATATACATGTGTGTGTGTGTATATTTATAGATATTTCCTTGCGGTTCATGCCATGAGATAAGGAGATAAAGACAGCATTATTTTATTTTGATGATTCACTGACGAATATATTTGTGCAATTTTATTAACAACCAAGGAAAAAAAAAATCTATCAAAACTTCTTAAAAAAAAAAAAAAAGTTAAAACCCAGAATCAAACCTGAGACCTAAACCCTTAGCCCTTCCTCATGCGTTGAGTTAATCCCAACAGGCCAAAATCTATTAAAATTTCAAGTTCTGATTTTCTCTTTTCAATACATATATATAGATATTTATATCCATCTAAAACATCATGTACCCTTTATCATAAAAAGTTATGCATCTATATTAAAAAGAATTTGATGGATATTAATACACGCACACACATATATATTATATATATAGAGGATGCGTAGAACATTCAACAACAATTCTTATTACTTTTCTACGCACAAATTTTTCATACACCTTTGCTCTAAAGTCAACCTTTTCCCATTGATTGGGCATTTTCTTCGTACCTTAATATCCACCGCTCAATAATGTACAAATCATGATTAGAATTTTAGATTAACTTACATCTAATATGAAATTTCCATGCCGTCCTATTATACATACATATATATATATATATATATATATATAATGTCGACCCTCAACTTTCACACATGGCATGCAACTACATGACCAATGATTAGGTTTATATAAGTGGGTCTGAAAGGTAAGGTCCAAGTTATATTTAGTTTAAAACTAATGTCTTCTAATTTAGCGTAAATTTAGGAGACTCTTTCTCTTTTTGTATGGATAATTAGGTTTCAAATCAGCACAAAAATGTACATAAATATATAGAGTTCTTTATGCCTTATAATTAGTTTTGCTTCATGCCAACCACGTACGTATATATTGATGCACACAATTATGATTAGTCATAATTTTACAAATATATTTAGATATATATATATATCTATATATTTTGGCTGATCTTCATGGGCATGGGAAAAGGCAATAATAATCAATGACAGAGAGAGAGAGAGAGAGAGAGAGAGAGAGAGAGAGAGAGAGATATGTTTGTGGCTCTTGGTGGAATTGGTTTACATCTTTGTTTGTTTCTTCTTTTTTATTTAGACTTTAGTCATCATCAGTGGCTTATTGACTTTTAGATGTAAAAACATTCCCGACTTTTTGAGTCATCTTCGGCCTAGCATTACTAGTTGATAATCGACACTCATGATAAAACATACAAAAAAAGAAAAAGAAAAATAAAAATAAAAAACGAATGAAGAAAAGGTTGATAATAACATATCGAGAGAAATCATATCGTAGGGACTCAAAGATCACACGTGGACCCTGTCATTCTCAAAACCCATTTTGCATGCGTTTTATTACTTCTTCTTCACACCCAAACCACACCCCCCCCCCCCCCCCACCCACTTCTCTCTCTTTCGTCACGCTTTCGCTTGTTTCAACTCAGCTTTTGGTCCTCCCTATAATTTATATATATATATATATATATATTCTACATGTATACAGTTTTTGTGCTTAAAAAAGACACATCAAAACCTTAAGTGGTGCACTTGGATGGAATTATAAGGACCCCATCATCTCCTCAACAACCAACCACACAAAAAGAAAAAAAAATGACTCAAAACAATGCACACTAACGGAGAGATATATACATATATATATATATATATATATTCGTGTTTTACGTTGCAGGAAAGCAATGCATGAGGGTAAAATCTACAACAGAATCATTCCAAGTTGTCCAATAAAACATCAAAATAATATATATATATATATATATATATTCGAAGACAGATAAGAGCCATATTATAATATTGAAAAGGAAAATATATATTGAGTAGTTGGTGAATGCAATGCATGCACCTTAAAATAATATTAAAGGACAGTCCACATTAGCTAATACGAAAAACGACACCTAAACAACTTCCAAGTTTTGCCGGGTTTTAAGCAGTGACTATTAAATATAATGGGGAAAAAATATTAGAGATTAATGTTGGTTGTGCTTGGAAGAATGTTGACCTTTCACATATATTAGGGTTTTTTAGAAGCAACGTGAAAGGGACGTGCATGAAAGAGATTACAAACCAAGGAATTAAACTGTATTTATTTAGGTCCTCTCCTCCTGATTTATTTATTTATTTATTTATTTTTGTAAAAAGGAAAGAATGAAGATGGTTTCCACTATTCTTCGCCGTGCTTTTTGGATCCATTACGTGTTCTTTTTTTTTTTTTTTTTTTTAATCTAAGATATAGAGAGAGAGAGCATAATCTCCTAATTTTTATTTTAAGAGGATTTTGATTGTGATATTAGTTAATTCTAATAATATATATAATATCTATGTAGTAAGAAAGTCTAAAGTGGTTATGATTTTGGCTTACGAGCAAAGTCTGGGTGGGTCCTGTAATGATTAAACTCTGGGCAGTTTGAGATCGTGGTATTAACGGGCAGCTTATAAATGGTCTATTTTATGTGCCTGACCGCTGACCATAATATTTTTTGGCCGAAATGAGGAATCTCTTCTCTTCTCTTGCAGTACAGGGAAAAAGTAGAGAGAGAGAGAGAGAGAGAGAGAGAGACAAATTTATGGGTAAAGTAGACGTTACAAAGATTTTATATATATTTTAGATGGGAGGCATATCATATAGCATGAGGAAAACGTAAGCTAGTGATACCCAGTGACAAAGCATGACTTCAGCCCTAAGTACATTTTATATACATTTATATATGTTTCTATTTATTTATTTATTTATGTTTATCTTGTGTTGGTGCTTTCAAATATAAATGATTTTTCTGTTCTTTTTTCCCCCAGCAAATATGCTCAAGTATTTATATATAAGTAGCTTGGTGGAATTTATTGCTTTTTTTCTTTCCTTTCTTCCATGGCTGATGAACGAAGTGGAAGACACTGTTGTATATGTAATGATTGAGAGAATTATAAGCATTTTGGGTAGCAAAAAAATTAGGAGATTATTTAATTATCTGATATTAATTGGAAAAATCAAATTTTCGTAAGAGAAAAAGGAGACGAATTACAAAGGATATAGATTTTCTTTTTTGTGACAACATTTGCACCATCATGGCCGGCATTATAGAAAGGAATCTTTCTGATGATTTTTTTTTTTTAATTTATGTTT
Source organism: Ficus hispida (assembly GCA_025413025.1). Taxonomy (NCBI): domain Eukaryota; kingdom Viridiplantae; phylum Streptophyta; class Magnoliopsida; order Rosales; family Moraceae; genus Ficus; species Ficus hispida. The sequence goes on along the minus strand of CM046371.1, from coordinate 456,759 downwards.
TGGCATGCATATGTTTCATAAGATCAATGATGTTTTTCATAGTAATAATAGTCTTTTTCTTTTCTTCCACCAAAACCAATAGGGATTGTTTAATTACAAGATAGTATTACTCGTAAAAATAGTCAATCCATTTAGTTCAACATATATATATATATATATATATATTTGATCATTTTGCCATTTAAAATGAAACCAGATTGTGTAAAATTACCCATTAGTTATGCTTACAATCACATTTAGTTTCAACAGTTTACTATCTTGTTTATTGCTGATCTTGTGGGACGCACAGAGTTTTTTTTTTTTAATATTTAATTTTTAGAGTTTAATTTGGTAAAATTGCTCTAATAAAAAGGCAATTAAGTAATTAATTAATGGGTGTTTGTTGTTTGATGGTGTGGGACGCATGGACGTGGGAAAGCAGATAGAGATAACATGTAGAGGGCAAGAGCTGAGACCATACTTGACGTTGCAGCATGTTAGAGATAACATTTGGGCTCCGACTACTTTGACTTTGCTTCCTCCAGACTCCTCTTCCTCTTCCTCTTCCTCTTCCTCCACCACTGACCATGTCATGGTCTTGCACTACTCTAGGTCGACTACTCCTTAAACACCACCACAAAAAAAAAAAAAAAAAAAAAAAAAAAAATTCAAAAAAACTCCAATTTTTCCCATTATTTATATATTTATCTCCCTCCCTCGTACATGTCTTTGTATTTATAATTTAAATAAACCACCCCTTTTAATTCCCTTTATTATTTTCTCAACATTCTTTGTATTATCTCCCTTCTAGCTAGCTAGTGGTTTGTTATTATTTGTCCTCTTCCTTCCCCCCCACCCCCTTTCATTTCTTTATCAGTCTCTAATTGATGGGGAAATTAAATAGCCAGGAAACAGTTATTATTTCCAAATTACGATACGTACATTCCGGCTTTATATTTGTCTGCTCATTTATGTTAACAAGTACGAAGAACTCCCTGTTTTGATTCATTTGTTACTTCCCAAATAATAATGTGATCATCTGTTGCCATTTATATGGTTTGATTTACCTCCAGTGATTTGGTGATAGTTTGTTTGTTTTCCTCGATAAGATTTTAGTTTTGGTTTTTTAAGTGAATCTCAACCAGAATTGACGGGATATATGAACAATCCACTATAAAAGAAATCCATGTATTATGTAACACTCACTCTATCTTTGAAATTATATGTACATGTTTCTCGTTTAATTTTCGATGCCTTTCATTGTGTCATGCCTCTATGTCTATACTCTCTAGCAACAACTTGGATTTAGTTTATTTTTATCCCTATCCGTCCCTCCAATAATAATATGTCACATACGTAACTAATATAATTTTTTAATTGATTTATTATGATAATACAATTAAATATATATCTTTAATTAATATGTAATAATATTATTAGAATGATATAAATAAAGGGGACATAGGAGTTGGATCTCTAAAGACTTTCGATAGGCTTTCGAAAGTCCAACCACTTTCCGTTTAGAAAAGGCCCTTTCTCGAAGTCTTGAAGATTGAATCCATACAAATATAGAGCCTTTGGAGTTTGGACAGACGAATCCAACCAAACAGAGCTTCGATTGATAAAGAAAACGAAAGCCACAAAAATAAATAAATAAATAAATAAATGAAAAGACTGGGTTCAATACGTGGCGCAAACGGTGTTCAAGTTGGGCTATAAAATCCAAATCAAGTAGGCCTACACTTTGAGCCCATGTCCAAGTAACTTTCCAATAGCCCGCAAGAAACAGCACTTTTAATCGTTGCAGGCAAAGGAGTAACACAGTTTTTCAACGCGGGCATATCGACCGTCAGGCGTTCAAGAGTAGGATAAAAGTGGACTCATAATAAATACCACTGGTGGCTGGGGGTTTCTTGCATTTCATCCGACCATTCTTTGATTGTTTCTTTTTCGAATTTGAATAATTGTTTGATTTTGCGTGTGTAATGATTTGGCTAAAAGTTGTACGCAAGTAATCAGTTTCCATACTCTGTCAGCATTAAATTACCTTAAACCGCCATATCAAAATTAAGACATGTACATTTAGCAAACTCTAAAAAGCTTTTGACTGTTTAAAACTGCTCTATATATATATTGTCCGCTTTCAAAAAATTCTCCAAATCTCCACCTAATGTTCTTACCATGCTCGCCTTCCCCATAATTTTTCATTTATGAAATGCTAGTTTTTACTAGTGGTAGTCGCCAAGGCTTTTATTATTATTATTATTATTTTTTTTTTAATAGGAAAACCGGTTAGAAATAGATACGTAAAAGAACATAAAACGCTAGGTAATCAGGAAGAATGTATTGGGGATAATGATAGTGTTGAGCACCAGAATCAAATCAACAGAGTGTTGTGAATCTGTATTACATATATTAAAAAAAAAAAAAAAAAAAACCCACTACGTGCTAGTGTATTATTTGTGTTGGACATTGTTGAACAATTGGTGTGCTTGAGCATTGTTCCTTAATTACTAGTCCCAAAATTAGTATTAGTATATCAATTATCAGTGATTGATTTATACGGCCCTGTTCTTTTCATTTTTTGCTTAGCCTTCTCATTTTATGTTTTTATTTTTATTTTTCTAAGACCCACCAAGCTGAGCAAGAGTTTGTGTGCCGTGACATTGACCTGGACGAGAGAACTAATAATTAACATGTTTTGTTCATAATAGAAAGCCTTGGGGGGAGAGGGGAGGAGGGGAGGAGGGGATTTGAAACATGAACACAGTCCCTCCAAGGTGGGGATAAGAATACCTACCACTAGATTCTTGTTCCAATCAGAACTATTAACGTGCACAGGAGGAGTTAACAAAGTCAAAGTCAGCCAAAGACACACTGATTTTGACTTGACAGTGGTACTCCCACACACAGCACGGGCTGATGAGGTTGGTGGAGGAGGGGATTTCTTCTTTCCTATTTCAACGTCCAGGCAACACTTACACCACTACTATTTAGTGTCCACTAATTGTCCGTTTGAATCACTGTGTTTTCAATCTTTGGTTCGAAATGAAAACACGTAGAATAATATATAATATATATATATATATATAATATTTTTTAAAATAATATCCAAAAACATTCTTCAGATTGATCGCTCATCGTTAGTCACTCCATTTTCCGTAGCAATGTCGGGCAAAACTTCCTTTATAGCTCAGTAACTTATTTTAAGCTAAATATTAAAAAAAAAAAAAAAAAAAAAAAGGGACCAAATTAAAAGGCAATCAAGAAAAATTAGAATCATAGTTTTAGGCCGCACTTCGTTGATTGAGGGGGAAAATGGCGTACAAATGAGGAGTAAATGGGTGACATGAGCCAAAGTAAACTTGGGTCAAAAATTAACAACACAAAAGTCTTCATCTTTATTTTGCTTTGTCGTCTTTACTACCTTCTATCTTTCAAAAGGTGCTATCGATTTGGCACCTGCCGATACGGATAACAGTAACGCCACAAATGGGGAAAAAACAAACTAACACCAACCAACAAACAAAATATTTCTTATTTTCACTCAAAACTTTATAAGCAAAATGTGATTATTATTGTTGTTGTTATTTATTTTTGAGATAAAGAAGAAGCAAAAAGGAGCGGCTCCCCATCTCAGACCAGCATTTTCACATTTCACTTATACCATTTTTCTTTTTTTTTTTTTAATCTTATCATGAGATGTTGATCAAGGTTACACTACTTCACACTCATCATTAGTAATTTAGTACCACTACTTTCCAACAACAACAACAACGAACAAAAAAAAAAAAAAAAAAAAAAAGGAAAAATATATAAATTAAAAAGAAAACTACTCACGATAAAGACTTGCGAAGCTTCTGAATAGCAGTGTACATTTTCCGCCGTGAACCGACGGCGTTTATGCCCATGTCCTTGAGATCTTCCAGAGTCAACATCGGTAAAACCTCCTCGTCCACCTCGTGAATCTCGAACACCGGCGCGTACCGGCTCAGCCCCAGCTCTATCAGCCACGTCCTCACTCCGTCTCCGCCTCCGCCGTCGCCTGTGGTCCTCCGGTGGCCGTTCCACAAATCAAACGCCCCGTCGTCCGGGGACTGCGCAGGGCTCATGTTCATGTTCTCCTTCACCGGACTCTCCGACTCGGGATGATCCATATCCCGAAATCCCTCCTCGTCGCTGTCTTCCTCCTCCGCCCCCGCCATCGCCGCTGCCTTAGAATTGGAGACCCAGCCCGATCGGACGGCCCTCCTCCGCTTGGCCTTGTTGGCCACTCTCCGGTCGAAATTGTTGCCGTTCTCATCGGGATTTAGGGTTTCGTGGGAATAATCGCCGGCGCCGTTGACGAGGTTGGTTAAAGAGCGGGCCTTGGCGGAGGCGGAGGCCTTGGAGAAGGAGCTGTTGTCCTTGGGAAATTTAGGCTTGGGACGGCGGAGGTGCTGGGAGTCGTAGGAGGAGGGTGGGTCGCCGATCTCGCCCAACCGGACGCTGGGGCGGCGCTGGCGTTTGGGGGCCAAAGCAGGGCCTGGCTGGTTATCTGAGAGAGAAGGCGGGGCTGTTGTGGCGGTTGCGGTGGCGGTTGGTGGCGGCGCAGGCGGTGGCGGTTGGAGTGTAGTTGGGGCGGCGGTGATTGGGGTTTGGAGCAAGTCATCAGCCATAAGACAAGTGACAGAGACAAAGCCACAGAGCGTGCGCAGGATAAGGATGCTGTGGGGTTATTACTTGGAGGGATCTCCTGCTTCTACCTCCCCGTCTACTATGCACTCTCTGCCGTTTGATCATCTCTTTTTCATCACGCTCATTTTCTTAAAAATATATATATTAATAAATAATTTAATAAATATAAACATCATCCATGGTGATCATCACCGTTGATCTTTTTATAGTGGAAGATGTTGATAGACATACAGTGTGGAAACCTATCCATGTAAATATGTATTATGTAATTTTGTTGAAAATATGAATTGGTTATCACCTAAAAAAAACACATTAGAGTTTACTGCTTTGATTTATCAAATTATATCATGATTTAAATTTTGTAAATTTAATGAAAGTTGATGAAAATGGGTACGGTTTAAATATATATATATATATATATATATATGTAGAATAAGGATGGTGTAAGTTGGTAAATGGAGAGATGTCATCCTCGTATGCGATCATCTTCAATCCTCTGCTGTTGGATGAGCTAATATTGATTCTTTTCGGATGGGAGAAAAAAAAAATAGTATTTTTTAAACCTATTAATATTATGTAGTTTTAGATCGTTTAATAACATAAAAATTATATCAAAACAAATGGAAATATGTCTCATAAAAATCAAAAAAAATCTGAGGCATAAACAACTATGCTATTTTTCCCTTTTTATTTCTCCTTCTTTCTTTTTGGGAAGAAAAGAAGGATGCTGTTATATATATATATAAGAAATTTACAAACTTGACCATAAATGATACTTACCTCTCCCTATCACAATTATTGGAAGGAGATTCTGCGAAACTTATGGGCCTTGTTAAGTCTTAATGGGCCTAGTGATGATGACCTGGGCCACAACATTGAGCCTAGATTAACATGTTAACACCCATTGGTTTACTTAAGCGGGCAAGTTGTGAAAATTGGTGTTAGAGGTACTTTTTTGTTTTTGGGTAGAAAAGGATCAGTGTTACTTGTTAGATGTACTTAGAGGCTGTTGTTAAATTTATGAACATAGTGTTGATTGATATATTGGTTGTATGTTTTGTATGTGCTAGTTTAGTTTAGGCACTAAAAAATGATGATGACACTCGTAAATAGAGACTATCTTCGTGTTCCAAATCACATTATGATCCTGATCATTTCAAAAGGCTTGAAACAGATCACGATATATATGTTGGTGTGATGAAGTGAGTCCTTATGTCAGCTTACTACTTAAATATATATATATATATATATATATATATATATATTGGAAGACAGCACAATATCATGGGCACCTTGGTCACAACGCTCACTCTAAACTCTAGCAAGGCTGTCATTGGAAATACAGTTTACCCTTTTACAAGAACATTGAAACATATTTCATATGAATCTAAATCTAAATGAGTGGGGATATCATATTGACTTTCCAATATTCAAATCCTTTTCTCATCCTTCCAATAAATAATAATAATAATAATAATAATAATCTTAACAAGTTAGAACCTATAAGGGCGCGCATTTGGTGGGAGGCATGGAGTAGCAGATCAAACTAGTCTTATGACATGAAATCTCTCAAATAATATCTCTTCTTTAGCACATATCGAAATTGGAGTGTTGTGAAACATTTAGTTCATCCTCTAATTTCTTCCACTTTTTTCTTCTACTAAGTAATCACAATTGTTAAAATCCTACCATTCGTTTATAGTCTCTCCACCTCTCTCCTTTCTTTCACTTTTCTTTCTTACCAAACAATCATAAATATCAAAATCTTTCTACTGGTTGCCACATGTCATTCCTTGATTAGTTGAAACAACATGAAAAAAAAAAAACAAAAAAGTTGACGTTACTTTAGCATAATCGCAACGAAAATATTAATTAAATAATTGAAGTTAGACCTTGCATTCAATATTTAAATAAGAGTAATACTAGGGATACCAACTCTAATCTCAACTTTTTGAGTAACAATTCATATGTCATATTTTTATTAATAAATGCAATCAATTAATATGATAATACTTTAAATACTTATTAATAAAAAAAAATAGCATCTCATACGCTACATGAGTTAGTACTTAAAAGTTAAAATTAGAGTTGATGTTTCTAGCATTTTTCTTTGAAGTAATTGGATTCTTCCATATTTGGTCAAAAACAAAACCATACGCCTGTATACAAACATGCAAAACATCCATGCCTTCTCATCAGTTTAAATCAAGAATCTCATTTATATCAACTAATATATATATATAATGTATTATATTCACAAAAGAGACAAAATAAAAATATAATTACAAACTTAGCCAACTATAATAGAGCTAGTACTTCTGTACACCTCAAACTCTATATAATTATACCCTGTGAGCTCAAATCCTTCCGCCCAAACATGCACGGAGGAGGGAGTAGAGGCCTAGTGGGGCACATGTGGCCCCAGGAGAATGGGATATACATATAACTATTTTCTAAAAGCACGTGTACATATATGAGTATTGTGCCCCAACTAACGTGGGCTTTTATAACTTTCCAAAGGAATGAAAGCATGAGTTAATTTGTTTTGAGCTTGTTTTGAAGGTCGTTTTGCCTACTTTTTTTTCCCCCTCTTTTTCTTTTTCTCGTAGAAGCCTCTTTTATATTATATTCATAACTTGTGTTTCTTTTTTTTTTTTAAGTTCATAAATTGTCTGTTCATTCACACCGGCCGTGTTCAACTCTTATAATCTGTTTGTTTTCCTTTTTTAAATTTATTCCTTTAGCTTCTCTCTTCATCTTCCTCCCACCACCCAAACTCTCCCCATTTCTCAGAGAATATTTTATTTTTAATGTCATTTTCTCTAATCTCTTGGTATGAAGGTATGGTTCTTTCACTTTACTATTATTCTTTTATAATGTTAACAACTTTTTCAATTTTTTTTTCCTTGACTTTGCTTTGCTCATTTAATGATGCAAATTACAACAGGACTAATCTTGATGGTTGTTTTCTATATTTATAAAATCCTCTAGTATCAAAATATATAAACTTAGTGATGTATTAATAAAAAATATTGATAATTAAGATACTGTGCAACTGTTTCAAAACGTGAAAATTTGTCAAGAACAATTAAAATGCGTTACTTGTATTCTAATTTTTATTATGGTGGAAATATTTGATGATTTTCATATTATCTTAGTACATAAATTTTGTCTCTATTTATGTCCCTACTGAATTTAAACTCCGGCTCCGTCCCTGCACCCAAACACATATACATATACATATACATACATATTGAAACGAGTTCTAAAATAGGAGATCGAAATCTGCATATATATATATATATATTTATTTATATTTATATATAAACACACACACACATTTCAAATCCTAGCTAGCTAAAGCAGTGAAAGTGCTGGTGTTTTTGTAGGTATCTCAGGGTGACAAGAAGATGAAAACCGCTATGTCTCTGGTATGTGCAAAACCAGAATTCCAGATGATGAGAGAGATCAGCTTGGTAGAGATTATTAGTGCATGCGTGTCGGAGTTATATATAAAGTGGAGTTTACATCTGTAGTACTCTTGAACTCCCGTTTCCATCTGTCCCTTTTCTTCGTCGACCACACATGTATACAGTCCATTTATAGACTTCTAAACGACAATGCCGGAAATCAATGCCCGGTTGGATCTTAGGGGTTGAGATTCCACTGTCCCATGTGATACCTCTCTCACATACCATATTTGGAATTTTACCTATATATATATATATATATATATTTGTAATTGTGACTATGTGCAAATGTACATGTGTGTGTGCGTGTGTGTGTGTGTGTGTATTATATTTATATATCTCGATTCTGGCGCTGGTCTGTGGCGACAGCCGAGCGTCAGTCACTAAGGCCTCTTCACGTCCACTAAGCTCCTCACTCCCGAAACAAGACAAAAAACCCTAAGAACCGATTTCCCTTCTTCTTCTTCCTCTTCTTCTCTTCTTCTTTTTCCATATAAGGAGAGAGGGAGAGAAAGAGAGTAGAGAGTAGAGAGAGAGGTTGTTTCTGAGACCCCCAATGTCCCTGATCATCACCAGCTAACTTGCAGTTTTACTTGTCCTCTCGTTTAACCTTTTTTTTTTTTTTCCCCTCCTTTCTTGCTTCCTTTGTTTGTTTCTTTCGGCGTCAATGGCAGATGATGATCATGATATTAACTGGGAGATGATAATGAGTGCAGATCTGGATGCATTTTTTGATTTTTCTTTTCCCGAAGGTGTTGCAGTGCAGGTGCTGGAGAACACTTCTTGTCCTATTAATCATGAGGATCATGATGGTGATGATGATGAGGTAGTGGCCATGGTGGTGGATCTGGGCCGTCCATCTGAGGGGATGGTGAATGGAGGTGGAACATCAAGTGGTCAGAGCCTATTAGGGTCCAGGCGGAGCTCCAGATACACTCGTGCCCCGCGTGTGCCTATCGTTGCCCCTCCATCACCTCCTCCCAGAGTATGCATCTTCTTCTTCTTCTTCCTCTTCTTTTAATTTTGTTGGTTCATCTGCAGTCCTATGCGTTTCAGGTCCTCAATATATATGTATATACACTATTTAATATTTGCAGATGGTGATGTTTTCTGTTTCGATAGCATATAGATACATGCATGTATATATACATATATGGCTACTCTCAGAAACCATAAAGCTTCTACTCTATCAGTTATGTCTGCTACCTTTAACAAATTTGAATTTCCGTTTCTTTCTTGACTGATAATTTGAACTCTCTTTTCTGGATTCCACTCTCTCTCGCTCTCGTTTGGAGATATTATTTCTGACAATTTTATGGTTTATTAACAAATTTCACTTCCCTCTTTTTTTTTTTTTTTTTTTTTTTTGCAAGTATTTTACTTCCCTCTTTTTGTTTCTCTTTCTTTTTTCTTTTTTAATTATTATTATTTTTGTTTCTGCATATTTTTTCTGATCGGTTTTTTTTCTGCATATTAATTAAAATTGTTCCCTTTTTTCATGGTCATTAATTTGTTTTGAGGTTTCACTATAGTAGACTAAAAAATTTATTCAATTTACTATTCGATTCAAGGATCATTTACCTTTATTGGTCTACACATGTTTTAATTAGGATTTTGATAGTAAAACACTTCCTTGGGAAAAAAATAATATAAAAGAAAATAAAAAGAAGACGAAGAAGAAGAAGAATATAGATGTTGATTGTGATGTAATTTGTCCTTTTCTTTTTTTAAGGAGAAAAAAAAAATTCAAAACTTGACGTACTCGAAACTATATTTCTTCTATGCGCTTTTGAGTTCAACCTGCATCAATTTATGTAAATAGGAGGTTTTCAAATGATCAGAAATTTAAAATATTTTCACCGTTATTACTTTCCTCTTTCTCCAAATAGAAAAAAGGCAATTAGATTTATAATGCAAATTATTAATTCAAGCGTTCAAATATTATACTATATAAGATCTGCTCAATCTAGCCAGTTAAAATTGAGATGCTAATGCAGTAAAAATAAATAAAAATAAAGCTCCATTTGATAATAGATTTAAACCCACAATCTCATAGTAAATTCAAACTTTTGTAAGAGAAAACACTCTAGAAAAAGTTTGATAAAGAGTTTAAAGTAGAGTACTAAATGGGAGTTAATTAGATGCATAAAATATTTATACTTTATTTGACGATTTTATCTCCATTTTAGGCGGCAAATTATGTTCAAATATAATAAATTATATAACACCGCGTGTTGAATGTTGATTTGTGTTGATGTCAATACAATATACGATAAAGTTTCATTAAATTAGAAGATAATAACGGTCATATTATATCGGTCCGATAACGAACGTCAATTTAATAACCAATAACGAACTATTTTGTCGCTTTAGGGTAATAACTAGTTACTAATTTCACTCACTAAAATGTGTCATATAAAGCTAGGTTAAGTCATTTACAAAGCCGAATTTAGAGAGTATAGATCAATGTCAAAATATAAACAAGATGCTAGTTTCATCAACAAATTTAAATTAAAAACGGAATAAATATAATGCAAGCCATGGATGAACTCTATGCTTTTATTATGATTATTATAGCCTTTTTTTTTTTTTTTTTTTTTGTCTACCATATACTTGATCAGCAATCTCTGACAAAAAATTTGTTCGCCCGTGGATTTCTCGTTGGCACGTACTGATAATCATGATATCCCTTTTCTTGTAGTGAAGGAGATAATGAACTCGATCTATGTAATTTGTTAAACAATTGGTATATATACTCTATATGGTATGAGAAATTGCAATATAAAAAGACATTTGATGAAAGAGATATGACGAAGTAGTACATGTATCCATTCATATTTCTGTATGGTGGTGTTTCTGCAGTACTCCGTAGTATTGATTTTGGCAATTATTGTCTAATGCCGCCAAATTCCTTTCCTGGAAGAGATTGATCTTGAATGATCACCAAGACAAATTCATAAAATTTGGCAACTAAGTATCCTTTTATTAGTGTATGTGTCGTATATTTATATTTATATATATATATATATATATATGTTGCTACCTTTTTGGGAAGAATCTAAATATGTATGTAATGTGTGTGCTAATTTCAGGTTATCAATCAATTAGTGATGAGGTTTTTGTTTAGGAAGCAATTGCACAACAGCGATGTCGGCGCTGCTGGGCGCATTGTTATACCTAAGGTTTGGATATATATACACATATATATATGTATGTATGTATATATTTTTCTATACTTTTAAGCTAGGTAATATATAATCTCTCTAGATACTTAAATAAGAGTAGTTACAAGTTTTATATTATTACTTTTCATAATCATTCTAGGATCGTCCTCTAATACTTTTTTTTTTTTTTTTGTTGGAGTAATCGTCCTCTAATACGTGTTCTTTATAGAATTAATTTGTAACGTAAAAGATAATATAATTAAGTTGAAAAAGGGTGGTTATAAGGTATGTTTTCTGCTCGAAAGAAACAAACTAAACAAAAAGAGTAGTTCTAATAATGACAACATAAATAATTAAATTAATAAACAGAAAGCAGCTGAGCTTCATCTTCCAGCACTTAAAACCAAGGAGGGCACTTGGTTGTATGTGGACGACATGGACTTATTCCGAGTCTGGCCTTTAAAGTTCAGGTCTGACACCTCTGACTAATACTCCTCCTCCTTGTCATGAACAGCCAAAGTTTACAAACTCATTATTATTATTACTTTTTCAATTAATTAATACACTGACGAAAATTTCGTCCCAAATTAACTCAGATCGATCTCATTAATTAATTTCTTACAGGTTTTGGCCTAACAACAGCAGCAGGATGTATGTTTTCGAAAATACGAGTGAGACCCCTACCCTCTTCCATTGATCATGATCGTTTCTAAGCACAAGCTTATATATTGTTTCAAAACAAAAACAAAAAGCAAAAACCAAAATTTTTCTCTTTTGTTTTTTAATTCAAAAAATAAAAGTGAAAAATGAATGAAATTTCGCATTGTTACAGAGGACTTCGTTGCAGCACATAGACTAGAACTCGACGACTACATCATGGTTTACAAAGATGATGAGACTGGATCCTACGTGAGTATATTTACATATAATATATATACATATATAGAAATATTGTCACAGCTGCTTCACTGAATTTTTTTTTGATTCCGACACTGAATTGTCAGGTGATACGAGGAAAGAAGACCGCCAAACCGATGATGGAGCTATTTAAGCTGCCTGCAGGAAATGACGTGAATGATACTGATAATTATCAGCAGAATACGAGAAAGAGTGTTATGAATATTAACCCTGCTATGAGTATTGAAAATGGTAGTAATTTGCCTGATCTTAGTTACATTAATGGCGATGGAAATAACACTACTTCGGCCAGTACTAATATTAGCAACCTGCATAATGGCAACCCAATATTAATGGATGATGATCAGAACTTAGTCCAGGGTACTACTATATCAGCTGCACAGCCCTACTCATCAGGCTTCGGTGGACTAGCTGTACTTGATCAACAGTTTCCAACCGCCTCCTCGGCCTCCTCCGAAGTCAGTGACTTTTCGCAGTTCTTCGGGTGAAAATAACTCTCTCGTATATGCAGTGGTTGCATGTAGGTGGTATTTCTCATCATGTCAAGAGTAATAATCCTTCTTCTTCTTCTTCTTCTTCTTCTCTCTCCCTCTCTCTTTCTCTCTCTCTCTCTCTCTATATATATAGACGTTTTATCTAAATTGTCCGCTGTAATTTGGATTGTAATATTGTGGGAATCATACATTAATTATGTTAATTAGCTAGTTCATGGTTATAACTTTTGAGCTAAATTAAACAACACCTCTTAGCGTTCAAATGCATAAATGTAGGCCATAATAATATAAATGAACAGTTTGTCTAGCTAGCTATCGATCAAAGGAAAATGAACCAAGATCTAGCATATCGAGCAATGTCAGCTTGTCTAGCTCTTGTATGTATCCTTGCTCATATATATGCATCAGTTTCTTTCTTTCTTTCTTTAAGGTACTATATGAAAACCTTGTTTTTTAGCTATGTTTTGTGCTTTCTTTCCTTTTTTTTTATTTTTTATTTTTAATTTTTAATTTTTAATTCAAGTACTTGTATGACACGCGCTTCATACGTGTACAACAGACAAGCAAATATATATATATGTGTGTCGAGATGATGTGGCCACCACATGGCGATAATGTAGTGACCACGTAGCTATCACATGACAAACAAGTTAGCCATGATTAAAAAAGTCATTGACTCTTAAATATAGGTAGGAGATATATTCTCTTAGTTGTATTTGGTTCATCATTTGGAGATGAAATTTTTAAATTGGAATTGATTAACGGTTTAAAATTAGTTATAATTTTTATTGATTTTTTAGGAAAAAAAAACAAAAAAATAAAAACTGAGATGAAAAAAGTATAATTTAATTAAAGTTAAATTAAAATGTCAAATAAAGTCTTAATTATAATACCATTCTTTTAAGTTCCAAAACCTATAATTGTGCCATTAACGAGGCCGTTTTTTTGTTTCTTTTTTTTTTATTTTGTTTTTTAATTTTATAAATGGGCACTAGGCCGTTGTAGTCTAGCTATCATACCAATACCAATGGACTAAATATTTTAGGAATATATATATATATATATATAGTGTACTATCGGTTTCTTTTGTTTCTGCCAAGGTCTAATTAACAGGCCGAAAATACAAAACAAGAAATTGGGGGAAAGTACATAAATGACATAAATTTAAAGACTATTATATTAATAAGGTACAAAAACTTAACACTAGACTAACATAACACAAAACTAAACTAAACTTAAGTACAGTTTGTGTTATTTTAGTCAAGAATTGAGAATTTGTGTCATGTTAGTCAATAAATTTTTAAAAATGGTTATTTAGGTAATTTTCTCTAATAATTATTATGGGAACAAATGTATGAGCATCTGTGCATATATGCATCCAAAGAGGTATTTAAAAAAATAATAAATTAAAAAGTGTTTGAATGATCTTATATAAAATTGCCTTCGGTCAAAACCACATGATAAAACTTTTTTAATAAAAAGGTTTTATTTAGGAATATACTTTTAAACTTTTATCATAAATTTTGCATAATAGTATGCATTACTATTACTAGCTAATAAGATTTAATACTAATCCTCTCCTATTGAATAATTTTAAAAAAGCAGTCTCAAATGGTGACTAAAATTCAAGGTTTCATGCTTAGAAACATTGTTATATATAAAAAGTTAATATCCTTTGTGTGTCTTCTTGTATGACTTGATAACTGAAAGCACTTTTAGAGAATCAAAATTAGCGTAGAAATTTACGTGAATGATGCATTTAATAGCCCAAAACTTGGACCTCCCCGGCACCATAGCGCTGTCAACTTGGTCCATTATTGGATTTAGGGGCAATTAAATCGAAGCCTGCTATTATATTTCTAATTGATAAAAGTTGCAGACCGCCCTTGGGGTCATGGTGTCGCTATCTAATTACCATATTATTATACTTTCAAGTGGTGACTACTACATTTGACAAATGTGTACATATATTACACAGAATCGTAAATTGATGGTCACATGGGAAAACGCTATAAGGGCACTGGCAAAATGTCCAAATCAAAGATCTAGTACACTAGATACCATGGCCTGAATGTATCTAATTCATATGGTTTTCTGAGTTGGCTAGGTTATTTTCAATACTTATCCATTATATATGCGTGTGCATACACACACACACACACACACACTAGCTCTTAGATATGTGTTAAGTGAGCTGGGTATAAGAAGACCAATCTTAAAAATATATGTAGTACTATTAATAATGTTTACTTAGCAAAGTAATAATGCTGTTCAATTATAATTATGAAATTGCTAGTGATCAATGTGTCCAGTATTGTCTACCTATGTCATGAGACAAACAAAAATTGCATTACCAATGAAATGCCTCAGCAACTCATATTTGCATATATTAAGTACTGGTCATATATATAAATATGTGTAGGATTTATTTAAAAAAAAAAGGTGAAAAAGAAAACGTAGAAGGTTGAGGAAACTTGTAATGCAGATCAAAGACGTGTCCATGACATGAGTGAATTAGACATTGGAATATGCATGGCTGTAGCATAGTTGTCATGGACAGTGACCGGAGTAGGCCCGGCCTCCGCCCCATTTGAAAGAAAATTGTGGCATCGTGGGCTCCACATCCCATCCCCTCCCCCCCACCGCCCCCGCGGCGGCACTACTACTAATGTTACTCCATTTCCAAATGTGACGTTGCTATTAATGCTTTTTATAATGGCCTCAATCTTCTTTCAAATTCTTTGGAAATTAATTCCAAGCATTAATTCATTTTGATCGATTAAATAATTTCTCGATGCCGCTAGTAAATGGAAACTTACCATTAAAAAATAAACTTTCTGTTTTTACCTATCAATTGACAGTGTATATATATAGATTCTATATATTAACAAAAAAAATTTATGTAACAAATGAAATATTTCTTTAATCCTGTTCAGCATGTGAAGCACAACTTTCTTCTTATATATCCACCATCTAATTCAATTCATATCTTCAAAGATCAGTCAATTGATTAATATCCAATTCAATTAAGGTATATTTAATTACTAAACCGAGCGAATGAACCATCCAATGAAATTTTAATATGATCAAATTAAAACTTCATTATTTGTTTTTAAGGCTTTAATGCAAGTTCAAACTTTTTTTTAAAAAAATATATTATAGTGTTGTTATTATTATTATTACTTTTTATCATAAAATTCAATATGAACACCCAAAACCGATTCAAACCCTCTTAACAAATAACCCAAATGGGTGCCATTCGATTCACTATTCAACATATGCGTAAGTCAAAATATTTAAATAGAAAAACCTAGTGCAAGCAAAATGAATGAAATGTAAATAAAGAATATTGATGACTAGTGCAGATGAAAAATTACATTAATTTCTAGACTGTCATCAACCGAACGGAGTAGATTTTAATTAGATCGAACCCAGTCTGCCCAAATTGTGAAGTCCAAATTTCATCCATGGATGAACGTGGATTGATCAGCTGAGTCAATTTTTCCATGAAGTTTGAACACCCAATTCTGTGAAAGAAAAGCTCGACTTGACATCGAAACGCGTGACAGGTGTACTTTAGGGGGTCATTATTATTGATAGACATATTGTCAGAGCTATCACAAAAGGGTTGGACTGGAAGACGCGAAAATTGGGAAAAATCATATTCATATTTATCCATATTCATACCCACCCCTCTCTCCCTTTCTCTCTGTCTATCGCGTTTCTAGTCTAATCCCAATTGTCACATTCATGTAAAATTAACACCACACCCCTCCAATTTCAACATCAGTTTTCATCCCAGGGTGTTGATTACACATTAAATAAAAAAAAAAAAAAAAAAAAAAAGGAGGAAGACAGATGATGCTGACATTTGTCACTGTAATGTTCTGATTGCAACCAGCACTTTCTCAAAGTTGGAGACTTCTTCTGCCAATACTGGCATAAAGTTCCCAGGTGCATTGCAGCCATTTCACAATTGTTTTTTTCTTTTTTTTGTGCCGGTGGATCATCATAGACCATATCAAAAATTTAACAACGTGACACATCCATTACTACTTAAAAAAACAAAAAAAAAAACAAAAACAAAAACAAACAAACAAACAAACTATCAACCGAATCATACATGATTAGTGGTTTTTTATTGCTTTGTAACTCCAATTGCATAAGATTTTGGACGAACATGCATAAACAAAATACATACATAATCTATTAATAAATCGATTACAAGAACCTTCACAAATAAATAATATTGTAGTCCATTAGTGAACCTCACTAATAAGTCATCCTATCTAAAATGTAAGATTGCATAAGCTATTGTATCAATTTCGGTGTAACATGTAATAAGAAAAAAAAAAAAAGTTGTAATAAGAAGATTAAAAGTAACCCACAAAAAATATATATAAATATATCAGCATACATCCAGGTACTCAAGCCCAATGAACAAAGACCAACATACAGGCACTCCCTCAACAGAACATAAGTAGACTATAGTACCAGGACAACGAACTTCCTGAAATTCTCGGAAGAATAGCAGAGGACAAAGCCATAATGTTTTTCTTCTCCACCATAACAGAATATCTCAGATTTTTATATCTCCTAACATTCAATTAGAGATCGCGCGGAATTAGATCGCGAAGGATCATTTGGCTTATGCTTAATCTCTTGAATCTTCAGAGTTTGTTTTTCCTAAAGTTGCCTTAAATATTCTTCTTTTGTGTCTTTTGATCAGGTACTAGCTAGAAATTGCAGAAGTTCTCCAAACACGGGGTATCGATATTCTGGCTTTGGTCATGATCTAGGCCAGAAAACAGCTCCGCATCATCCTGAAAATGATTTAACTATATATCAAATTTAGTTGGCTTTATAATCTTTTTTTCTGGGAAGTGCGTACTGTTATATTTGGAATTTTGAACGAATTTTTAGACCTACAACAAATAAGTCTAACTACCTGAAATACCACCGTGGACGCAAAAGTAGGTATGGTGGCGGTGGCGGTGGTGGTGGTGGTGGTGGTGGTGGTGGTGTCAGCAAAGGACCCGAACTGAGGAAAACTTGTAGATTCTAACACATTCTGAAATGGAAATTCCAGGCAACATTTCCCCTGAGGAGATCATGTGGTGTCAATGTGTTGTTGATTTGTAGCGAGTACTATTGACTCAATGAAAAACAAGTATAGTTAATCAGTAAGACATTTTGAGGTACCCGAATAGGACATCAAGAAAATGTTAGGGTAAAAAAACAAAAACCGAGACAAATCAGTAATTTTGGGAAATAAATGGAGTTGTTTATGATTTACGTTTAATGAGGCCGGTGCCTGATCTGGCGTCTGCGTGTTCATGAGCGGGTCAACTTCAAAGTCGATCATCATGGAGTTCACGGAAGCGAGCTTCGCTGCAAGGCACTGCTAAATGTAAAAACGATGAGTATTGACTTGACGAGTTTACATAATATGGTATTATATGATTTTGAAGGAACCTCTGTCTTAAAAAGCTGTATTTGAAGATACATATATATTCCTGAACTCAAAAAAATAAAAATAAAAATAAAAATGGTTGACTTGCCTCTACTAGATTCTGCAGTGACTGAACATATTTGATAATCTCATCTAGTACCTGAGCCTTGCCAGCTATCTACATACAATGACCAATAACCATCCTTTAATTTATTACTTTTTCACATTTCAGAATTAGTGTAAAAAATGAAAATTATAAATGAAATAATGAAAGCCAAAGTAAACAAAGCTCATGAATTTCACCCTGTCACAGCCAGGCACTAGAGACTGCAAAAGCACAAGTCTCTCTCTGATTTTCTCTCTTCTTGCCTGGAAAAACCAAATAACAAAAGAAAATGAAACCACTTCTTTAGCAACATAAGCAGCATATATACACAGTAAGTTTATATATATGACCCTTTCAGCGAGGCTGTGGCTGTCTGTTGCTTGACCTCTGCGTGCCCTCACATGAATATAACCTGCTTTCGGTTCTTGTTCATGCCGATCAGCAACTGAAATATTATCACGAACCTCGTTTTCTTTCTTTGCTTCAAACTCACCATTTTGCTTCCTTTGCTTGATCTTCTTGCCTACCTTGCGCTCCTTTTCTTCCTAACATATATAAACCAAAAATTAAAAAAAATAAAATAAAGTAAAATAAAAATAAAAATAAAAATAAAATAGTTCAACAAAGTTACATGATAAAAGTTGCTAGTGCCTAGTGATGTACCTTACAGATCATTGTCTTCTTCTTCTTCTTCTCCATAAAAGAAGAAGTTGGTGAGTGTGTGCTGTTGTGCATATCATCTACTATAAGGAGGCAATAAATAATGATGCTGTTTTCATATATGTGTGTGTGTGTGTGTGTGAATATTATATTATATTACAAACAAAAGCTGAATAGTGGAGGTGAAAGAGACTAGACATGGGGGGGGGGGGGGGGGGGGGTGTGGATTTGAAGAGGGCCAGTTGTGGTTTCATGAAATCGGACATGGCAGGGCCAAAATCTCTACATGGTAGTTTATTCACCTGGCATAAATCCGAGGGAAAGCTACAGGAAATAATGCTCCTTTTTTTTTTTTTTTTTTCTTGCTTGAATAAGGCAGGCATGTAATGTTTGAGGACTTTGGCACGAAAAAAGAGTCAAGAACAGAAGCGGAGATGCTGGGAAAAGGCTGCCATATTTAGGAGGACTTGGAGTTTGGGATGTTATAAATTTGATTCCGCTGTGATTCTTGCCCCCTTTTTTTTTAGGACTAGAAGCTCGTATAATCTAAATCCTAGTGGATTAGAGACTAAACTACTAACGAATTGTACCGGAGTCAGTTTGATCTTTCTCCATAGCATGGCTAATAGTAATGCAAAGAATATAATATTAGATATTTTCATCCTTGTACTAATTTGATGAATCTAATTGGTGTGACAGATGAGTTTTGAAATTTTAATTGAATAAAATTCCTATAATCTATATATATATATATATATATATGTTAACGTTAACCAATTATAGATAACCAATCTTTTTGTCCCATTAGTTGAGTGGTATTCTTAAAGAACCAGTGTCGGCTACCAGAACCTATATTATCGATAATCATTGTTGGTTCCGAGGATATCTTGTAGAATATTCTAGTAAATTATCAATTTGGACCATCTTTGACTGATTTTCTTAAGTGGTATAAAGATTAAACTTCAAAACAGTGGCATAAATATGAAAATGGAGTCTTTTCAGTGGCATCCTAGTAATTGCCCAACGTGATTTCAGTTGGTCTGGGTTTCTCATCGGCCCAATCCATTCATAAACTCCAGTCCAAACACCAAAGTTCCAGAATGGGCCGTGCTCTGAGCCCAGAATGACGACTCTTCGTATTAAAAATTAAAAAAAAAAAAAAAAAAAAAATCAGAATTCAGTGGCAAAATCTCATCATCCTCGTCTCCTCTAGCTCCCGGGCAAATCAAGCAGCTCAAAACCTCCTCCTCTACTCCTTTCTACCTCCATTCTTCTTCTGCTTCTTCTTCTTCTTCTTCTTCTTCTTCTTCTTCACCATTTCTCATTTGTTTTTCATTCGTCATTTCTGCAATGACATGGTGAACTACTCTCCGCCGCCAACCAATGACGGTCGCCGCTTTCGGAGTCGCATGGCGGAGCCGCCTCTCCCCTCACCATCTTCCCGTTCTCTGCGTTCGAAAGGTTTTTTTCTTTCTCTTCTATCTCTCTGTTTTCCTTCCTGTTTCTCTTCTGCTCATTTCTCTGCAACCAAACGGCGTCGAATTCAATTTCCTTTGCAGGTACGGCGGTTCAGCAAATCCGCTTCGGCGGTTGAACCACTCGCCGACCCACAGAGCGTCGGCGGCGAAAGAGATCGGAAAAATGAAGCTCCGGTTACTCCCCTTAGGGTTAGTGAAAATAGGAAGAATCCTGAATGGAAGAAGCTCAGTTCCAAGGAACTCGGAATTAAGATGTCTTTGATTTCGAAGCCTACCAGATTGGTTCTTAGTGGCCTTAGGAAAAAAGGTTTTGAAAAATATCTCTTTTTTTCAAGATATTGGGAATATATATATATATATATATATATATTTATATTTATCTGTTTTTTGTTGCATGATTATGTATGTGTTGAAATTGAAGGATACGAGGTGTACCTTGTTGGAGGGTGTGTTCGTGATCTTATCCTAAAGAGAACTCCAAAAGATTTTGATATTATAACTTCAGCTGAACTCAAGGAGGTCATTTCTCTATCCATATTCACCACTTTTTAGATTTTGTCGCGACTTTAAGCTTCATTTTACTTAGTACTGTTGATAAGGGTATACATACTTGATATGACAAGGGCATGCTTACTGAATTAAGATTAAGGTCCAAACAAATAAAAATTAGTGCTTTTTTAAACCTTTTCGTTTCCTTTGTTAATGTTTACTTACTTTGGGAAAAAGAATCCTAATAGCTTACGCTTGTGCATATAATTATTGGCTAATCTTTTGTAAGGTTTCAAAATTAAACGTTGACTATCAGTATTTGAGTTCATTGAATCATGTGAAATTCTATATTTGATTGGTGATTTATCATGTTTGGTTTTTTTTTTTTTTTTTTTTTTAATTCAGGTAAAGAAAACATTTTCCCTCTGTGAAATTATAGGAAAACGGTTTCCTATATGCCATGTTCATGTAGATGATACCACTGTGGAGGTTTGTCTACTGAGCTTACTTGTTTAAATTACTTCGTTTAAGCCTTACATGCTTGAAATAGGTTACTAATTTGGTTATTGTGATCTCGTCACTCTTCCGTTTTCCCTCTTTTTGATATCTGAATGTTCTCACAGCTTAATTGGATTCTGTCACTGAATAGGTTTCTAGTTTTAGCACCTGTGAAAGAAATTGTAGTAAGAAGTTTGATAAGCTCGGAAAACCTCCAGGCTGCAACTGGCATGATTACATCCGTTGGAGAAATTGCTTACAGCGGGACTTCACCATTAACGGGTTAAGTACAAAATACTTTTTACTTGGATGTTTAGCCTTAACAAATTGTTCTGAGTTTAATTGAAATTAAGGTTGCATTGAAGTAACAGTATAATTTTTACAGGTTGATGTTCGATCCATTTGACAAGATTGTGTACGATTATATGGGAGGAATACAAGATATTCGAAAATCTAAAGTTAGCATCTATTTCATTTTGGCTCGGTTCCAAAAGTTGAAGGGACATTCAATGCTCATTCACCCTTTTTTCTTTTGTGCATAGATGCGAACAGTAATACCTGCAAATATTTCCTTTGCGGAGGACTGTGGTAAGTATGGGTTTTGTATCTGGAGTGGTTTGTGTTATTTAGTATACTATTAACTGCGTCCACATTTTGGATAGCATAAGATGTCTTATCAACTCAACTGTTTCCTCTTTCTCTGTACTGATTTCACAGCTCGCATTTTACGCGGGATCAGAATTGCAGCTCGATTAGATTTTCGTTTCACTAAAGAAATAGCACTTTCTTTAAAAGAATTGTCTTTCTCTGTCAGAAGACTTGACAAGGTAACAAAGACAGAGTCCTCTCCCTTATGACCTCATTGTCTTCATTGTCATGTTTGGTTACAAATGTTACAGGGAAGAATCCTCATGGAAATGAATTATATGATGGCATTTGGCTCTTCAGAGGCGTCTTTGAGGTTACTATGGAGGTTTGGGCTCCTAGAGTTCCTTCTACCCATCCAAGTACGCAGTTCTTCTCTCACTTTACCATTTTGTTTTTTAATCACGGTGTTCTTCCTGAATATCTTAGATTTAGTTACATCCTACAGGCCTCATATTTTGCTTCCCAAGGTTTTCAAAGACGCGATGAGAGGTCTAACATGCTTTTGGTAAGTGCAAGCTCTTTTTGGTTCGATGTAAAACCCCTCTCTACGTGTTCCTCACATCCTATTTCTTTTTCATCCTGTTGCACAGTTCCAAAAAAAAAAAAAAAACTATAATCCATGTTTAAGTGAAAAGATTGCTTATTGAATCTTGCTTCTCTTTTCCGCCTTTGTCTCTTCCAGTGCACTTTTACTGTTTTAAAGTTGTGATTAACACAGCTCCATTTTGGTTTCTAACATGCAGTCTTTGTTTTCAAACCTTGATAAATTTGTTGCACCTAATCAGCCATGTCACAGTAGCCTATGGTAAGAACTTTCGTAGGAACTTGGCTTCATGCGTGCTCCAACACCTTTTATGCCTTGAATTCAACTTGACAATAAATTGCAGGATTGCTATCTTAGCTTTTCACAAGGCCCTAGTCGACCAGCCTCGAGATCCATTGGTTGTTGCCGCATTTAGCCTTGCAGTCTCCAACGGTGGATCTTTGCCTGAGGCTGCAGAAATTGCAAGGACAATGTCGCAACCACACGAGACAAGGTTCCATGAGATATTAGAAGCCGTATCTATGCACTCCAAGAACGCCTTGATGGACGAGGTCATTGATCTCGTAGCGTCAGTGAAAACCGTGTTACACAAGATGATAGATCGCGATTATGTTTCTCAAGCAATGATCAAATTTCCTAAAGCACCACGTTCAGACCTTGTAAGCCCCCAACACTTTAGGCATCGATTTTCATTGAACGTACAAACGGTGCTGAAGAGATAAAGGGAACAAACGGCCCTAATGAGTTTGGTTTTATCTTTAATTTTTTGCAGGTATTTATCCCAGTGGCGTTATCATGGAGGGTGTGGAGGATTTTTGAATGCATTAAAGGGGAAGTAGGGAGGGATTCTGTGCCTAAAATTAGCAAAAGGATTGACTATGAATTCCTGGCATTGGGTAGCTTGCCGGAGGTTCAGCAAATGTTTGCAACAGTAGTTTTTAATACAGTTTACCCTCCAACTAGGAAACATTAATATATATATATATATATATTTGTTATTTTGTTCCAATCCGGTGGTTCACGACATAAAGCATATGGGGAAGCAATGCAGTGGCTGCATTTGAATTTTTGAGGGTCTGGAGAAGCACATTCACTAACCGAGTCACTCGCATGGTCACCGTGGGGAAGAGAGAAATAACAGCAAAGGGTTTTAAAACGACGTGTCGTTTTATTAAGAAAACGACAGAAGTTCTTGCACTAAACGACATTAGTCTTATGAAATAAACAACAGCCTGCTGGAAATGGAGGACAACCTGTCGACACATCTGTTACAATTTAGTTAAGCCTAAAATGTACCAAAAAGAAGAAAAAAAATCTCCCTAATAGAAGTTTGAAGGTAAAAAAAAAAAAAAAAAACAGTAGAAGAAAAGCATCACTTATTATTATTATTATTATTATTATTATTATCATCATCATCTTTAAAAACGACAACAACAACTAGAAGATGCAGACGATGAAGAAAAGCATCTAATTCCGACACATGTTTCTATCAATTAATTTATTAAAAAAAGAGAGAAAGAGAGAGAGAGAGAGAGAGAGCATGCTGGAACTGGAACTGCGAACAGGCTGTCGTTCGAATGACAAAGCAAAGACAAAAGCTTACGGTATAAAATGACATGGCGTCGGCGCAAAAATCGAAGACAAACTTCAACGTTTATCGACTACATGTCGTTTTCTCTTTGAAAGATCAGTAACTACATGTCTTAAACTTGTAGCGGCCTAAATTTTCAGGGATAAACGACATGTCGTAATGACAACATTTTTTTTTTATGGACAAATGATTTGTGGGGTCCCCCTTTGTCGGTTTAAACTTGAACAACATCACCAAAAAATATATATATATATATTTTTCGAGTAGTGGGCTAAGGGTTCAACTTATGAAGATGAAGTGTGGCATTTGCCTTAACTTTTCTTTTTTCCTTTTAAACTTGTCTATTAAAATTAGTATTACATTCCTATATATTGTAAAGCACCCCTAAAATATTAAAAATTTAGTCTAACCTCTTAATAAATTTTCTTGTAGTTATTATCCCGACAAAAATTCTTAAATGATGAGGGTGGCGGAACAAAGCTAGAACAAATCTAGTAACGACCGTCCAATCACGTGCAAGCAGAGAAGAAGTATACACAAAATACAATTCAACCCCACAGTTTCTACTTATCCGTCTTCACAAGTTCTGCTTCTCTCACTTCCTCTACGCTTTATCCACTTTCTCACTCATCTCTCTCTCTCTCTCTCTCTCTCTATCTCTCTCTCCTTCTGGCCCAGTGAAGCTCTCCACCTCACATTTTCTCGCTGCCTCCAATGCCGAGCGTCTCAGCTTCTTCTGCCACGTTCACTTTTCCTTTCCGCCTCACCTTCCCCACCTCTCAGGTAATTGCTTCTTTTAGCCTTTTTCTTTATTTATCTTCTTCTTCTTCCTTCTTTTTTTTTTTTTTTTGTCCTTCTTTTCTTTAGCTGTGTTATACTGTGATGAGAACTTAGAAATGAAGTTTTTGGCGTCTAAAAACTTAAGAAGTAATTATGACAATGCAGGTAAATAATGGAAAGGCTTGTAGTTTGAAGATGGTTTCTTTGGGTTGGGCCAAAAATGGCTTCCCTTCACTCAGAACCTCCCGCTTCCGAGTTTCTTGTGCTGTATGTAATCCCATATTCTCTTCTTCTCTCTCCCTTCTGGATTTTTTTTTTTTTTTGGTACTTGTAAATCTGTAAAAATGTCTTTTCTAAGTTACGTTGTTAAGAGTACTTAGTACCCAATACAAGAAAAGTATCTGATTTCGACACATATGTTCTATCAATTAAAAAAAAAAAAAAAATTTTGACTTTAGACTAGCATTAATTTTACATCCACTTTATATGGGGAGATCTAGTGTTGAAGGTACAAGAATTAATAAATAAAATATAAGTTTTCTGTTTGGCAGGCCAAGCCCGAGACAGTTGAGAAAGTTTGTGACATAGTGAGGAAACAACTGGCATTGCCTGCCGAGACTGAGCTCACCCCTGAGTCCAAGTTCTCTGCTCTTGGTGCTGATTCTCTTGACACGGTTGGCCTCACCGCCTACCTTTCCCATCTTCTAAATTATTGCTCGATTATTTTGATTTGGATGAAAAAGTACCCCCTTTGTACTGTGCAGCTCACGATTGTCAAATTACTATTTTGTTTTTTTTTATTATTTCGATAAAATTCTATAATATAATTTGATGATACGTGATGAAATATAGATACTCTACCACATAATTCTCCTAATTAATCATCTGACAAGTGATATTTGATATATGTGGATGGGAATGCAGGTGGAAATAGTAATTAGTTTGGAGGAAGAATTCGGGATCAATGTAGAAGAGGACAGCTCGCAAAACATTACCACCATTCAAGAAGCGGCTGATTTGATAGAGAAGTTCGTTGAAAGTAAGGCCTAAGCTTAGACAAACGAGTCTACTAGTAGTAATGACAAGATTGTTTCCAAGTTTTGAAGTAACGAGGCATAACTATTGTATGAGTTTATTTTGTGGGTTTCCTCGTAATTGTTTTTAATATTTGCATTTGTATGTTTCTGTTCTCTATTTATTTTTCAGTGTCTTGGAAATTGACTTGTTTCTCATTGTGACCTTTTAGTGAAACTCATTTTCTTTTCAAGTGGGTGGGTACCAAATTATGTTGTGTTTGAGCCAAATGCATGGAATGCCATAACTTGTACTTGTCGGACTAAGCTAGCTATAACATTCTTTTCAAAAAATAAAAATAAAAAAACCCTAGCTATTACATACTTTACATGTTGGATATAAATGGACAACGATAAAGCGTAGTCCTTCTTCCAACAGTTAAAGCTTTTAACTATTATAATGAGAAGTTATGGTTATTTAAAAATGAATATAAACGAATTAATAGATGTTGCCAAAGATAGTGACAATGCCATACGCAAAAAAGAAAAAGACTAATGACAGAGACAAATGGAGTTTTTGAAAATTTTTGTTAATCCATGAACAAGATCTATATCAAAAATGAAAATAAAAAATTATAATTGCGTCTAACATATTCATGCCAAACGATTTTTTTACTTCTAAGAGACTAATAGAATGACAAAGGCAAATGGAACTTTTGCACATTTTTTTTAAATCCATAAACAAGATCTATATCGGAAAAGAAAACAAAGAATTTTAAACTAACTATTTTTTTAAACCTCTGCGTGCTTGACACACAATGCAAAAGGGTAGTTTTATTTTTGCCTTTCGCTTGGTCAAATGTTACCTTTGATGGTTAGTGAAAGGCAATGGCCAATTATCACACAACATTTGGTTAGTTTCTCTGCGCGAGACTTTTGTATTGGTCATACTTTCCTCTTAGGCTTCAGTTTTCTATTTGTGTTGGCTGCTTTGAATGTGAACAGCTCCCAACTTTTCTTAATCAGCCAAAAAAAGAAAAAGTTAATCAAAAAAAAAAAATTTTAATGAAGTCAAAAACTGCGAACTGTTTTAATTTTGGCTCTTTAAGATTTCAACAGTAGTTTCCTATGTTATGTGTCGTCCGTTTGAACTCAATGAAATAAAGTAGAGATTGGAACATCATGCGGTCAACGATTAGGCTCTGACGGCTAAATTTAAATCTTATTATGTGTCTGTGTTTTCACAAATATTGTGGCAGTTTTATAATAGACTACCATTGTAGCGATATTTATTCAAGTACTGTAAATTAAAAAATAGGTCAAATTTCACCATTGATTTTACTTGCCTCTTAAAAGTATGTAAATAGTGATATTCATTTTTGTAAATACAAATATGTATTTTTTTTCGTAACTTTTAGCAAAGAAAAAGATTGCTACGTTCATCAATTTAAGGTAAATTTATGTGGAGTGCTGTAATTTTTTAACATAAATCTTTATAATTCATACTATTAGAACAATAATAGTGTGTTTTGATTATAATTCTAGATCCAAATTTTTAAATTCAATTCAAATTTAAATTTAAATTTTTAAGTTTTAGAATTTCATGCTAAATCTGAACTTTTCAGCTAAATCTAAGATCTAAATAGACATTAGGTCCCGTTTGGGGGAACTTTTCTTGACAGAGTTTTACCGTTTAATCCAAATCCCAAATTAGTTACTTTCTCATTTCAAATCGAAATGAGATTATTTTTATGTCAAAAATGTTAATAATGATGAGACGAATAAAACAATATCCATTTTACACATATATATTTTATACATTTCAATTTTTTACAATATTTTTTATATTAGAGTTTATTTTTAAAAGTCTGCTTCAAATACATATTTCCAACCCAACTTTTAAAATTTAGGGTCCGTTTGGTGAATGAGATTAAGTTGGAAATTTTAAGTTTCAATAGTAAATTTTTGTTGTCTTTTGAAAAAAACAACTTTTTCAGAAAGAGACAAAAACTGAGATAAAAATTTTGGTTTGAACCATTTCTCCAAACGAGGCCTTAGTCTCCAAAAGACTTCCCAAATAGGTCTAACAACTAAAACTTCAGTTCGTATCTATAGTTAAAACGGGCAACTTTATGCAAAAATTATTATTGTTGTATTAAAATTTTAAGAAAAAAGAAAATTAAGGGTTGTTCGGAACAACATTTTTGGTTGGAATTTTTTCAACTCAATTTCAAGTTTACGTCTCACTTTCTCTCTCTTTTTTTTTTCCCCCTCAAAAAACTCAAACACATAATGATAAGGGAAACAAAACAAGATCTATAATACTTATTTTTTTCTAAATACAAGTCAAATTTTTACATTATTTTTTATATCGTAATTAATTTTTACTTCACGCTTTAATCAAATATATGTTTTAATTTTAGGCTTGTTTGGTTTACAGGTTCAACTCCAATCAAGCTGTATTTTTTTTATTAGATTTTTGCCCTTTTTTAAAAAAAAAAACAAATAAAAATTATATGTAATTTTTTAAAAAGTCAATAAATTCTAAGGTAAAAATATTAACTCCAACTAGTGATCCCAATTCAGAATCAGGATTCGAAATCAGAATATGCTGTTTATTTAGGTTCTAGGAATCGGAGTCAGAATCACTGTCAATCTCATTCATGTATTTACTTAGAACATGAATCAGAGTTAGTTGTTGTAAATTTACTTGTATACTCTTTTATTTCATTGTGTTTTAAAAAATTAAAAAAATAATTAATTTTTTTAATTATCATACTATTAATCAAAAGTAAAATAATCATTATGATATTAAGATAATAAAATTAAATTGTGTAATTTTTTATTAAAAAATTAAAAAAAGTAAAAAAAAAAAGAATTAAAATAAGTAAAGTAGAAAAATTATAAAAATAGAAACATAATAATATATTATGATAAAAAAAATTCTTAATTTATTCTAATAATATTAAATAGTAATTAGGATAGTTATATCATATTAAGTTAATAAAAAAATAATATACTTAGTTAATAAAAATAATTAATTTAGGTTGTTATTATTTTTTAATATAATTTTTTACAAATGAATCAAAGATAAAATGATAATTTAATGTTAATAATAAGAATGAGAGTCGCAATCCGAAAAGAGGATATGGGATTATGAATTTCATTTCTCAATCCCAAATTAACATAGGATCCATCATTGTCATTCTCATTTTAGGAAAAAAAATGAATAAAAAAATAAGTGATTAACTTCTATTATATATTTTTATTTCTTATTCACGATAAATAAACATGTCATTAGTAAGCGCCCGTTTGGTGCAACCGTTCGAACTCTAATTTTCGAGTTCAGTCCAAGTTGGTGTCGTTTGGTGTTTGAGTCCAACTCAAACAGCCCACTGAACCGTTGCACAGTAATTGGAGTAAAGTTTACTGTGCAACCCGTGCATGTACAGCTTTCTCTGCATCTCTCTTCCCCAAACCTCCTCGTCTCTCTTCCCCGTCGGCTGTGGCTGTTCTTCGCTGCTGCTCCTTGGCCTGTCTTTTCTCTTTCCCATGTGCCTTCGGTCTTTTCTCCTCTGTCGATGCCAGCCCGTGCTTCTGTGCGTGTTGGAATGGAATATATTCCATTAACTGTAGGCTGCAGTTGATTGACCTTAACTTTCCGTGCTCTGTTTGCTCTACCCTTCACCCCTAATATCATCCCTTTCTCCTCCCTTGGGCCTGATCTGGAGGTTTGGCTGTTGGAGTCGCCTGAAATTTGTCGCGATTTTGAATTCCTAAATTCCCAATTTTAGGGACTAGGGTTTCTTCCCCCTCTGCACAAATTCAATTTTGGTCATCGGTCTTGGGCACACGCCGTGTCTAACCATCGGACTCGTGGCTTGGGTACCGCCGTTGGCCAATGCGGCGCCGACTGGGGTCGAGGAAGCAATCTCGACGACGGTTTCGTATTACCCACTATTGCCGATCATTGAAATCAGCCCAACGACCGATTGCTTCCTGCCCTGATCCACCTTCATCGACCGTTTACTCCTCTTCCGGCTCGAACTCCGTAACCCAAGTACATTTTCTTAACCTTTTACAGTTAATCTGTTCATTTGTTCCATTGCTTGTACTGTTTGGAAGGCCGGTGTTAGCTGGGCCTCGGATTTTCTGTTGATTGGTTTCGATCCCCACGTTTCCACTCCCATTTATGTTGACCTTGTATGCTGAATCCGGATTCGACTAAAAAAAACTTTGATTCATGCTGAAGTGTAGATTTGATATGTTCTTGTCGACGATTTTGGCCGTGATCTGCTTTCCCAGATTCGTAGAATTCAGGCCAAACATTGGTCCTGATACGTTTGTTGTTGAATTGTTGTTGTGTTGTTTGGCATGTTGGCGTCGTAGGGGTTGTTGTCGTTTGGCTTGGTATTTTTGGTGTGCCGTTTGCCATGTTGTCGGCTCGGTAATGTCTTGTTGTCGTTTGACGTTTAATTTGGTCTCTGTCGTTTGTAGGACGCTCCGTTGTACTGCCTTGTTGTCGTTTGGCGTTTAATTTGGTCTCTGTCATTTGTAGGACACTCCGTTGTACTGCCTTGTTGTCGTTTGGCGTTTAATTTGGCCTCTATCGTTTGTAGGCTGCTCCTTGTCGTTTGGCTGTGATGTGTCATTATTATTATCATGACAGTTATTCCATCTGACTGGTGTGTCATGAACCCGATATAAATCGGTTGTTGTCGGTATATCATACCATGGTAGCTGCCATTGTATCGTTTCATTGACATGCCTCAGATGCAACATGTCGATAACAATATACTGAGCCAACATTATATCCCAATCGGTCCCCATATAAATAGCATTCATATTTTCCTCTAACTTTTACGTTTGTTAAGGAAATGCCTCGCAAGGCATCTGGTGAGACGTACGTCTGGGATCCCGTCAAGGAAAAATTATTCCTCAAAAAGCTTGATGAGTACTTGTCCTCAACTGGCGGGAAGCAACCAAGTAGTAGCATTCTTGAGTTATGGGCCAATGAGTTTAATACTCGTTTCGGCGGGGTTCCAGCTCTCGGATCAACGTTGTCAACTAAAAAAGAACGCATGAGGAAAATATATAGGGGTTGGAAGGTGTTGCAAAACCACACCGGCCTTGGTTATGATCCGAACACGGATACAGTTGTGTGCTCGGATGAAACATGGCGCAGCTTCATCAAAGTATTTCAACTATTTAGTGTTAAAATTTATAATATTGTTTTCGTTCACCAATACGGCCGGAACTGAAAAATGTTAATCGTTTGGCCATTTTTTAGGATAACAAGGAGTGTACCCATCTCCGCTACGAGGGGCTTCGCAATAAGGCATTGTATTTCAATGTTTTTGAAAAAAACCATGCAGCAGGTGCCTCAGGATTCGGATCTGTTTCAATGGGAGGAGGAAGTGCGTCACCGTACGAATTTGATTTCTCCATGGACCAGTCTGCAACACATCCGGTCTTAGAGGAGGAAATTAATCCGACAATAGGTCCACAAAGCCGGGCTAACACGCGAGACGGTAACGCAGAATGCGGTCCATCGCGGTCACGGGGGAGTACTGGGAAGGGGAAGCAACGTGGCGCGACGGATGAGATGACATTCTCGGCCATGCAGGAAATTGTTAACCATTTCCGCGGCCGCTCGCAATCCGCGACTAGTAGTGACCAAAACACCCAAAAAGATTACATATTGGACTGCATGAATATCATGAAGGAGATGGGTATTCCACAATATCAGAGAACGATAATGTGGCACTACTTCGATTTGCATGAGCGGCTTTAGCGACCTTTCTGTCAGCTTGATGACGACGACCGAAGGGGCATTATTGACTCTGTTGTGGCCTCCCAGATGCCACCACCAATTTGACTTTTACGTTAGAGATTTGTTTTTTCCTTGTTTTAGTTTTAGTACGACAAACATTGACATTTAATGTTTTACTGTTTGTGAATTTGAATCGGATTTACGTCTTGTATTTATAAGCATTTGGCTACTACTGTTCGAATTGTGTATTAATGTCCAACATCTTGATGAATGTCCAATTTCCTATGTCAACAACCAAGATCGACCATGTTAAATTTTTAAAATTGATAAATTTAAAACATCTTGGTAATCCAATTTATTTATTTATTTAAACAGATCTAAATAAAGGCCAAGAAAATTATTGAAGAATTCGAGGGTTAAATGTAAACGATTGTGACTAATTTAAATTCATATTTCCAAATTTAATCTACAACAGGTAAAATAGTGAAATTTCCAACGACGACAAAAGACTGAAATGAACAGGTTTGGTTCCGCATATAAACACGAAGATGACGCCCAACCCTCAGCTAGCGAACAACGCAACGACGACGACATTCTTGCACTAGCAGTGGTAGCAGTTGCAAATAGTCGCCGCCATAGGCGACGAGTTCCACAACCAATGCATAATTCAATCCTAACTGGCAGCATGTGTGTGGAGGAGATCTTAAATGGCCACGATGACGTCATTCAAGGAATGATAAGTATGAAATCATCGACATTCAGAGTACTAAGTAACCTATTAGGTAGCCGGGGATTGTTGAAGACGACGTATAACATGAATGTTAACGAGCAGTTATTTATTTTTCTGGCTATTTGTGCGCAAGGAGCGACAAACCGTCACGTTTCGTACTTATTCCAGCATTCTAAAGAAACAACATCACGTTGGTTCTTTCAAGTGTTGAAGGTTATTTGTACGTTGAAGGACGAATTCATCCGACCACCTGACTACATGGTGGTCCAAAATTTGATAAATGAGCACGCGGGCAAATATCGGCCATGGTTTGATGTACGCATTCCTTAATCCCTAATATCGTTTTTTTTAGTTAACAATTTCATCTGACTCGTAATAAAGGTCCGCATAGTGAATAAGCTAATGCATTGTGTAGGGTTGTATTGGTGCTATTGATGGGACACACGTCCCCTGTGTCCCGAAACGCGAGAATGCTGATGGTTGGATTAATCGAAAAGGGTTTTACTCGCAGAATATTTTGACGGCATGTTCCTTTGACATGAAATTCACATACATGTTGGCGGGATATGAGGGATCATGCCATGATGCCAGAATGTTGGACGATGCAATAGCATTCCATGGTTTCCTAGTACCCCCGCCTGGTAAGCGTCAATTGTTAAAATAAAATATTATTTACATTTACGGTTATTTGTACGTTAAAATTATTGGTTTTCATCTTATATTGTCATGTTTATGTTGCAGGGAAATTTTACTTAGCAGATTCCGGCTACGCCAACAAGGATGGTTTCCTAAGCCCATTTAGGCGAGAGACGTATCACTTACCGGAATATCGACGACGTCGTGATGGGCTAGGCAATCGCAGGGAGGTGTTTAACTACACGCATTCTTCGCTTCGGAATTGCATTGAACGAACATTTGGTGTCTGGAAGGCAAGGTTTAAAATACTTAAAGGCATCAACAGCTATCCGATGGAGAAACAAGTCATGATTCCGGTGGCGTGTGCGGTTATACATAATTTTATAAGGATGGTGCAGGTTGGGGATCCAGCACTGGAAGAGTATGGAGCTGATTGTGTGCCTGTATGTGGGAACGACGACGTTAACGCGGATTACGTATTGGACGACGGGGTAGAAGATAATATGCCCAGCACATCAACGACCCAACATGGATCGAGTACAGGAGCGATGAATCAGATGAGAGAAAGAATTGCGGATGCTATGTGGGAACGATACCAATCATATCCATGGTATAGAACCACGTGAACGTAACCAACTCTTCTATCTTCGATGCTAGAGTCAGAATTTTGTGCGTAACAAGAATAATATTGATGATTTTGACATTACAAACAATGTACTTGTTGTTGGGGTATAATATTACAAAAAAATAGTAATGGCAAATATTTCGCATTCTCAAATTTTCAAGTTCAACCTTATTATTTTGGCATACAGTCAGCTTATCCTAATTTTATTTACTAAAACATACGATATCAACCTAAAAAAAATCCAAAAAATTGATTCCCATCACTTTTCTTAACAGCCAAACAAGGCCCTTGTTTTTTTAAATTTCCACTCAACTTAAACTTTTCCACCAAACACTCAACTCAACTTAAACTTTTCAACTCAAACTTTTTACCAAACACCTACCATTTAAACTCAATTTATCTCAACTCAAACTGAATTTAAAAATCTTAACTCTAACTAGTGCACCAAACAGGCCCTAAGTTTCGAACGAACCCGAGGGAAAGGGAATGGTGAAGAGATGGAGCGAAGCATCCAATCGAGGTCATGAGTGACGAGTCATGACCCACAAAACGACCCAGCGACCTTCCTCCCTCTACAAATCTCTCTTTCCCCCAATCCTACTTTTAACTTTTCCCTCGGATCACTGACGTGGACGGTCCAGATTCAAGCAATTTCCGTGTACTAGATTCTCCTTCCTCTTTGTATGTATTGTAAAACTCTCCCCTTTCTCAACCATCCTCTTTTTCTCTCTCTCATCGTCTGTTCTTGTCTCTCTCTCTCTCTCTCTCTCCTTCTCTCTCTCTTTCTCTGGCCTCTCGCTTCGATCCCAAAGAATAACAATTCCGAGCTCGCGATCTCAGCGCGGATCTGAGATCAAGATTTTCTTGGAAAAAAAATCTAACATTTACTTTTCAATCTTCCTGTAAGTTCCCCACCTAATTTTCTAGATCTCCGGCGAATAAAGGAGAAAGAAAAAAAAAAAAAGAAGAAAGATAAAAGAAGAAGAAGAAAACCCTAATTTCGATCTCGATCTGCGAGATCTCCTTGTAAAAAATTCTTTCTTGTTTGTGAAATAATTGCGCTTGTATATATATATACACACGCACAAGCTGATTTATGGTCTTTCTCGGATCTAATCGTGTTAAAGAGATTGAGGATAATAATTTAGGAAGTGTGATGGGAAAAATTGAGAGCGGAAGAGTTGTTGAAGATGTTGAAGAAGGGGAGATTTCGGATTCGGCTTCTGTGGAGGAGATCAGTGAAGAGGATTTCAAAAAGCAGGAAAGTGGTGGTGGTGGTACTTGTAATGCTGGTAAAGTAGTGTCAATGAGCGATTCGCATTCGAAACGTCCTGATCATAGGGTTTGGACGATGCGCGATCTTTATGCGAATTATCCGGGTTTTCGCAGCTACGCGACGGGTTTGTATAACCTAGCCTGGGCACAAGCCGTACAGAATAAGCCTCTCAATGAGATTTTCGTCACGGATGTTGACCCTGACGAGAGCTCCAGAGTGGTGCTGTCGTCCACGGTGAATAGTGGCGGCAGAGAGGAGAAGAATGGTGTCAAGGAAGTGGAGAAAGTGGTGATTGATGACAGTGGTGACGAGATGGAGGAAGGGGAGCTCGAGGAGGGGGAGATTGATTTGGAATCGGAGCCGGCGGAGAAGGCCATCGCCGTCGAAGAGGACGCAGAAGGGGATTCGAATTGTGATCCTGCGAATGTTGGTGGCTTAGAGATTGATTCGAGGCGTGAGGAGTTGGAGAAGCGAGTGGACTTGATTCGGGAAACTCTGGCGACTGTTAATGAGGTTGATGCCGAGAAGTAAGTAAAAGGAATTGTTACTGAATTTTGGGAGTTTACTCAACTGATGATTGCCCAGTTCGGGACACTTCGTGGAATCACTTAGAGTTAGAACTTTCCTTTGATTTGGGCTGGTTTATTTTTGTTGTAGATCATTTGACGCAGTTTGTTCCCGGCTGGAGAGCACTTTGGAGAGCTTAAGAGGAGTTCTTTCGGAAAAAGAATTAATTTTTTCAACCAAGGATGTTATCATTCAGATGTCGATCTCTGCTATTCAAGTTGTCAACTCTGTAAGGCACACCATAGTTCGTCCTATTCAAGTTTTTTTTTTTTTTTTTTTTCCCTTCCTATTCAAGTGGTTGTTTACACATTCTGGACTATTTTCATGTGATGGGTGAGAAAATATATAAAATGTTTGGCTTGCTGTATGTTGCAGGTGTTTTGTTCCATGAATGTGAATCAAAAGGAACAAAAGAAGGAAACTTTATCAAGGTTTTTATTAAAATTTATGGTTTCCTTTGGTTATTTGGAAATGCTCAATTAAATAATCTATTCCTTTGTCAAATTTTCAGGTTACTTTGTTCTGTAAAGGACTGTGACCCTTCTCTCTTCTCACTTGAGCAGATGAAAGAGGTTAGATACCATGATAGATAGTTCAGGATCAATTTTCTCCGTACCTGCTACCAGCTTTTGTAAAAAACAAAAAAACAAAAACAAAAAAAAAAAAACAAAAGAAAACAAAAAACTAAAGAATTATATTTATGCTGCGAAGATTATAATATGGTCTATTTCTTTCCACAGATAGAAAACATGATATCCTCTCTAAATTCCCTTAAGGTTTTTCTGGGTAGTGGAGTGACTGATAAAGAGAAAGAGATGGATGATATTGAGCGGGTCCATGAGTTGGGTTCAAATTTTACTACTGAAAGTGCCGAAAATGCTAGCCTTGAACCGACTTCTGCTAAATCACCTCAAGACTGCATAGCATCTGTGGTTCATAGTAACCTGGTTACGTCATCGGAAGTTCTGAGACCGGGAACGCCTGCATTTAAGGGAAGGGGGCTTCTTCTCCCACTCTTGGACCTTCACATGGATCATGACGCTGATAGTCTTCCATCACCTACTCGTGAGGTGCCATCTTGTTTTCCTGTTCAGAAGCCATTAGGCATTGGAGATGGAATGGTAAAATTAGGGTCTGCTACAGCTAAGGTGGCGCCTGGATCAGAAGATTCTAGACTACATTGTTATGAAACTGAGGCCCTCAAAGCTGTTTCCACCTATCAACAAAAGTTTGGCCGGAGTTCCTTTCTAATGATGGACAGGCTTCCAAGCCCAACCCCTTCGGAAGAATGTGATGAAGAGGATGATGATATTAATAAGGAGGTCTCCAGTTCTTTGACTAGTGGTAATTTAAAAACTCCAACGACATCTGTTCCGAGACCATCAGTTGTCACTTCTCCTGCTCCCGTAAGTAGTTCTGCAATGCAAGGACCAATTGCAGCTAAAAATGCTGCCCCTGTTAGTTCTGGCTCTAATCCAACGATCAAAGCCTCTGCAAGAAGTAGAGACCCTAGGCTTCGATTTGCAAATTCGGATGTAGGTGCTTTAGATCTCAATCAAAGACCCTCGACTGCAGTACACAGTGGACCCAGTGACCCACTGAACTCAAGAAAGCAAAGGGCTACTGAGGAGCCTATTCCGGATGGTCCTGCATTAAAAAGGCAAAGAAATGCATTTGAAAGTTCTGGGATTGATGTCAATACTGCATCTGGGCTAGGTGGCTGGCTGGAGGATAATGGTACATCAGGACCTCAGTTAATGAACAAAAGCCAGTTCATGGAGAATGTAGAAGCTGATCCTAGAAAATCAAATCACATGGTTCATAGTCTGATGATGAGTAATGGCCCAAATATTGGTAAAGAGCAGGTGCATGTGACGGGTACGAGTACCCCAGATGCCTTGCCTGCAATTTTGAAGGATATTGCTGTTAATCCAACAATATTCATAAATATTCTTAATAAGCTGGGGCAGCAACAGCGATTGGCACCAGATGTCCAGCAGAACTCTGATTCTGCAAAAAATACAACACATCCTCCGAACTCAAATTCAATTCTTGGAGTAGCTCCCTCAGTGAACATTGTTCCTCCCAAGACTACAGGGATTTTGCAGACACCAGCAATATCACTTCCAGCCACTTCACAAGTAGCTACTGTGGTGAGTGCTTAATCTTTTTCGTGCTGGATTAACAGGATGAAGAGTCGCGTGCTTAAATTTCAATTTTTGTTTCCTCTTCCCATTTGCTAACTGGCAACACCTTTCTCCTACTCTTTTTTTTTTTTTTTCCGTCATTTTTTACAATTTCAGTTTTCTTCGTCCTTTTTGTCCTTAGTTGGACTGTACTGATTGTCTTTAAAGTGGACCAGTAGTACAAAATATAAAAGTAATTTGCATTATAGTGAGGGGCCTAAGGCTTTTTTATTTATTTTTTCCAGTAAGAATTAAGTGTAAAGTATTGGGTCCGTTTATTATTTATTGAGGTTTTTACTTTAAAGGTTTTTGTGTTTGAAACCTTTGTTTATAATTTACAGAACACACAGGACGAGTTAGGAAAAGTCCGGATGAAACCCCGGGATCCTCGTCGCGTTCTCCATGGTCCTATGCTTCAAAAAAGCGGGAGCCTTGCTCATGAACAATCCAAACCTATGTTGTCCCCAGTGTCATCCGCCCCAGGAAATAAGGATAATCTGAATGGCGCAATGCAAGAGGGTCAGGCAGATAAGAAACCAGCATCTTCACAATCGGCTGTGCCACCTGACATTGCTCGGCAATTTACGAAGAATCTGAGAAATATTGCTGATCTTATATCTGTGTCACATATATCAACAAGTTCAGCAACCGTTTCTCAGAATCTTGCTTCACAACCAATGTCAGTTAAACCAGATAGAGGGGATGCAAAAGCTATCGTTTCAAACACTGAGGATCAGCGGAGCGGTACTAATTCAACTCCTGAAACAACCGTGGCAGTTCCCTTTCGCACACCTAATGCATGGGGAGATGTTGAGCATCTATTTGAAGGATATGATGACCAGCAAAAAGCTGCTATTCAGAGAGAGAGGGCTAGGAGACTAGAAGAACAGAAGAAAATGTTTGACTCCCGCAAGCTTTGCCTTGTATTGGATCTAGACCACACACTTCTTAATTCAGCTAAGGTAATATCTGGTGGATGTGTGAAATCATCTGTTTCGTGGCTGATCTGCGAATGCTTTATTTGTAGAGTGTAATTCTGATATAAATCCGTTCACCCTTTTTCAGTTTGTGGAAGTAGATCCAGTGCACGATGAGATTTTGAGAAAGAAAGAGGAACAGGATCGTGAAAAATCACAAAGACATCTCTTTCGTTTCCCTCATATGGGAATGTGGACCAAACTGCGACCTGGGGTCTGGAATTTTTTGGAGAAGGTTGTTTCAATTATGATTTCTTTTTTGCTTTAATATTTAACTTTTTCCATGGTTCAAAAGGGGGAACTCAATGCGTGTCCTGTCTGCAAATCAGGCTAGCAAGCTTTATGAGCTACATCTTTACACTATGGGGAATAAGCTCTATGCTACGGAGATGGCAAAAGTTCTAGATCC
Organism: Ficus hispida; assembly: GCA_025413025.1. Taxonomy (NCBI): domain Eukaryota; kingdom Viridiplantae; phylum Streptophyta; class Magnoliopsida; order Rosales; family Moraceae; genus Ficus; species Ficus hispida. The sequence continues at coordinate 417,619 of CM046371.1, read as the reverse complement.
GAAGGGGACTCTGTTTGCTGGACGAGTTATTTCCAGGGGAGATGACAGTGATCCTTTTGACAGTGATGACAGGGTTCCGAAGAGTAAGGATCTGGAAGGAGTTTTGGGCATGGAATCATCTGTTGTAATTATAGATGACTCTGTGCGGGTCTGGCCGCATAACAAACTGAACTTAATAGTCGTAGAAAGGTAACAGTACCTTCATTGAATGTAAAACACTGCATTCCTTGTCTTCTTTTGTTATTTGGACTGGCTTGCTTGCTTTTCGTGTGATTTTACTGTAATTGTCTTGCAGGTATACGTACTTTCCCTGTAGTAGACGCCAATTTGGGCTTCCAGGTCCTTCTCTTCTGGAGATTGACCATGATGAGAGACCAGAAGACGGGACGCTAGCATCTTCTTTGGGGGTATTGAACTTTTCCTGTTCTTGTTTCTCTTTTTCCCTGCATTCTCCCCCCCCACAAAACGCGCTCACACACAAGTTTTCATACATTTTGCTTTTGCATAATTGTGTCTTGGCTCAAATAGGTCATTGAGAGAATACATCAGAACTTTTTCTCCCATCACTCCTTAGACGAAGCAGATGTCAGAAACATTCTAGCCTCAGAGCAGCGGAAGATTTTGGCTGGTTGTCGAGTAGTATTTAGCAGGGTGTTTCCGGTTAGTGAGGTTAATCCTCACCTACATCCGCTGTGGCAAACTGCTGAACAGTTTGGTGCTGTTTGCAGCACCCAGATAGACGACCAGGTTACCCATGTGGTTGCCAATTCCCCGGGGACTGACAAGGTAATGTTGCTAATTTTTAGTGCTCTTATAAGCTGCAGAAACGTTGAAGCCAAAAGAAGTGGAATATTATATATAGATACATAAATAACAATGGATTTTGGAACCACAAATCTTTTGTGTTTCTCTTTGCTGTAAAATGCAGCTGGGAAATAGTCCCCACCCGCCACTCGTGGGGAAAACAGAGGATTGAAAAAAAAAAAAAAAATATATATATATATATATCATAATGATCTTTTGGAATTTTGATTCTGAACATGACAGTAACTGTTTTGAGCAGGTGAATTGGGCTCTTTCCAACGGAAGATTTGCCGTTCATCCTGGCTGGTATGATTTCTTCTCAGCTAAATTTGATTTCTCTGAGATTCTCTAAGCTACCTGGATTTAACATGATTTATTCCCTCTTGTTCTTAACAAATATATTAAACCAGGGTAGAAGCATCAGCTTTGCTTTATCGGCGGGCAAACGAGCAAGACTTTGCCATTAAACCACCACAACCTTCCTAATCTCTCTTGGCAAAACTGAAAAAGGATTTCCAAGAAACACATTTGAGTTAGGATGAGTGTTCTTCAGGTCATGCCGGGTGGGATAGGGGCTAGACCTTGAGAGTTTTGGGTTAATTCTTTCCACCCAGTATATTCTGCAGCTTCACCTCCCCATTTTACCCCTGCCAATTTGCCGATGAAGAGTTTTGGCGAGCCATATGAACCAGCCGTGAGCCTGCTGCAGTGCTTTGCGCTGATGAGTGATCATAGGTGGTTGAGCGTGGGGCCATTTGAGCAAAGTTTACTAAATCCCTGCGTGCATTTTCGCCATTAGATGGTAGTGGCCTCCTTTGACAACGAGGTTTGGGGGATTGAAAACTCGAGATAAGAAAGATTAAATACAAGAAAGGAAAAAAAAAAAAAAATCATTTTAAACAAGTGAAACCAAAAGCCAAATAAAACTAACCATGATAAGTTTGATAAAGGTTGGCATGAAAAGGGAAACTAGAGGCTGTAGAATGGAGCCTCTTGAAGTGGGAAATGGATACTTGGTGATCAATATTGGTTCACTACTAATTAGCAACTGAAATTGCTCCCAATTTTTTGATAGGTGATCTAACTTTCGATGGACTCATTCCACCCAATTTAATTGGCTTGGCTCTCAAGTTAAACATCTTGAAGAATATTAAAAAGAAAAAAGAAAAAAAAAAAAAAGGAAGAAAACATAGGGGTTTTCTTTCATTATTGGTTTTTTTTTTTTACCCCCCCTCTCTGTAAATTTGCTTGTAGTTAATATTTTTTTTTCTATTTTAAGTTGTGGGGGTTTTATATATCATGTGTTGGGACCCAAGAACAAATGGGATAAATTTAGTTTTCACAAATTCAACCCATAAAAATGAAGATTCAGAATGCTCATTTTAAATTCCTTACTCCGTAAAACGGATTTCAGATTTCGTTATTCCATCATAGGTTAGTTAGTCACTGATTTTTATTTATTTATTTTGTTTTTTCTCGAGTGATCGAGCTTGAAAAAGAAAATAATAATAACGTTGGACTTGGTCTCGTGATGTTGTATTATAGACCGTTGCTTTTGACAGTTGACATTCTCAGTACGGTTGGCTCGAGTTCTGCCACGTAGGGGGGGGGGGGAGGGGGACTGATGGTCAACGGTTTTGTCGGAAACATAAAAAAGTAGTAGAAGGATCATTGCAATTGGAGCCAGGACTTTTTAAAACTTGCGCGTGCGTTTGCTTTTCTAATTTTAGGCCACTACTCAACTCCGTTGCTTGCTTGCTTGGCTATATACGCGACCGTAGTCAACATCAACGTATAGTTAACTTGGGCGGCTTAACCATTTGCTTTGTCAGTCAAAGGGTAGTAAATGATTAGGCCATATTTATACGTACTAGTTGCATGGTTTTACTTGGTAGTCCTATATCTGCTCACTCTTGGCTATGTGAGACATCATGAATTGTGGGATTCCCTCTATGTAAGTTGTAATCTTCAATGACACCAATACCTAATAGAATTACTATAATAAGTGCAACGACAGAGCCAAGATTTTTATTGGTATGAGGGCCAAAAATTTTTTAGATCAAGGTTATACTAACTTATATATCTATATATATAATAATTTTTGTTTATTAAATTCATGATATATTGATACATCAAAACATTAGTATTATATTTAAATAAATAATATGTCATTGTCAGTTATATATAATTAAAAATAAAAATAATATAAAAAAGAACATGAAATTGAAGAGTTGATCTCAATATTTTCATGATTTCATAGTTATTCAAGTTTCGCATCTTGAACTCCAAGTTTAATATATCATTTATAGAAATGAAAAAAAATATATATTTTATACATTTGTAAATAATATTATTATCTCAATAAAAAAAACGGCTATGTTAAATTCATATACATCAAAATATCATTTTTTTTTCTTAAAAATAAGTTGTGTTCAACGATCTTTCATAGAGATAAACTTATCTATAATTGATTTACTATTAAATTTTATAGTAATTTCCTTTTCAATGTAGACAATCAAGCAGTCATTCAAAAAATTATCTTTTATATATAGCACCAACACCATTACAGTCCATGAGCCCAAAATTCTTCACCAAAAAAAAAAAAGACATGTCTAAGTTTATCCCAAACTAAATTAAAAAATAAAAAATAAAAATTGTATTTAAATTTATAATTAAATGATGTTATTTCTAATTTTCTTTGCTAAAATCCAAAATGAAAATTAAAAATCACTAATCAGAGTATTAGTTACTTGTTGTTAGATACATATGGCTACCCTAACAAATCTCATTCCCTATATAGATTTTAATAAAAATGTCATAGAGGATCAAAAGATAAATGATATTTATTCCTTTTTTCTATAATTAAGGAGTACTTACCTTCTGTATTGAAAGCCGATTTATCTGAGATAAGAAAGATATTTCCAATTTTCTAATCAAAATTAGCATATCACCAATACATAAAAAAAAAAAAAAAAAACAAACAAACAAACAAAAAAATCAGAAAAAACATTAGCACCATGGCCCACCAATTTCATATTAAGACAAATAGAAAAATTATAATTAAATTAAAAAGAAAAGAAAAGAATTAGAACAAGAAGCAAGAAAAAAATACAGAATTAAAGTGGAAACGAGAAGTTGAAGAAAAATGAATTGACAATACAAGACAAAGTTGTCTCAAGTTGAAAAGAAATCAAGTATAGTAAACCAAAGAAAAATTAAAATCACATCTTGTATAACAGAGCAAATTTCTAAATTTGTTTGGGAATAGTAGAATGGGAAAGTGAAGAGTTGGCTTCCTTTGGAAGCTTTTAGTTTATGTGTAGACAAAATATTAGTATAATAGACCGATATTTTAAAATACTGGGCTATTAAAATTGTAATTCAGATTTATATTATAGGTCAAACCTCTAGGCCCACAAATGTACATGGATTTAATAAAATTGTTTTATTTTTTAAAATCTAAGGGGGTGTTTGGTGAATGAGTTTGAGTTAAGATTTTTGAGTTGAGCTTGAGTTAAGTTAAGTTGAGTTTAAAAGTTGAGTGTTTAATAAAAAGTTTGAGATAAAAAGTTTAACTTGAGTTGAGTGTTTGGTAAAAAAGTTTGAGTTGAAAAGTTTTAAAAAAACAAGGGTCCTGTTTGGATGTTAAAAATTTGAGTTAAAATTTTTATTTCAAATTTAACATTCTATTTGTAGGTTTTGGTGAAGAAAAATGGAAAAATTAAAATAAGCTCAATTAATAACACACATCAATAACATACATCAAAAGCTTTTGTAAAATTTCTTACATAGCCATAAAATACACCAACAAAAAGTACATAGTGAGTCACTAAAAATTGATAAAAAAAAATTAATAATTACAATCACAATCTGGTTTAACTAGAGAAATGTAATTTATTAGAATTGTATTATTGTATTGAAAATTAATAATTTTTTTTAACATCTTAATTTGGTTCCTATGTATAAAATAATTATGATTATAGTCCATAAATAAAATTTTGAGATTTGTTAGTTATTTTACTTTGAGATTTAAATAATTTTTCCTTTAAATTATTCCTTTCATTTTTTTCATTTTACCTTTTTTGCTTTCTCTTTTTTTTATTTGTTGTTTTTTAATATTTTAATACTAACAATAATAAATAAATAAAGAAAATACCCCTCCCTTCCTCCCTCTCTCTCCCCTTTCCCCCTCCCTCTCGCTCCATCCCTCTCCACCATCTCTGCCAACGCCGTCGGCCCCCCACCCCATACCCCGACGCCCCCCCCTCCCTCTCCCTTCCTCTCGCAAGCCCCCGATACAAACTTGAACTGGGTTACACTGCCGTCGCCCCCACCATCTCTGTCAACGCCGTCGCGTCGCCCACCCCTTATCCCGACGCCCCCCCTCACCCTCCCTCTCCCTCCCTCTCGCAACCCCCCGATACGAACCCAGATCTGGGTTCTGTCGCCACCACCCCCCAAACATGATGACACAATCATGCCCCCCACCCTTGTGCCCTCTCTCCCATCTCTCTATGTCTTCTCTTTCTCTCTCTATCCCCCTTTCTCCCCTCAATCTCTCTCGGTTTTCCACTCTTTGTCTCTCCATTTCCTTTTCCTTTCATTTAAATTCACGACTAGCTGGTAGGTTTCACGAGCTACCGCCACCGCCACTGCCCTCGGCCTCCCCTCGCCGTTGAAATTTCATGCTCCTCCATGCCCAGCGCCGAGCTTCTTGTTGCGATTGGACAGTGGTTGGTTCACGAGGCCGGCGAGCTCACGATTCGATAGTGAGTGGCTTGCCAGGCTGGCAAGCAGATGGGCGCCAGTGGGAAGGAACACGAGAATGATGAACAGGACCCAAGATACGGGTAAAACAGAATAGCAGGGAAGAATGGGTGCACAGTAAACCAAGTTGGGTTTACTGTATAACGGTTCAAAGAGAGGTTCTGGTTGGACTGACACCCCAAACGGGTTTAGTTTGGATTGAACTCAAAAAAACCAGTTTGAACTGGGATGCCAAATGGCCTCTAAATTATTTCTCCAATAAAATATAGAGAACTCATAATTAATGAGGGGTCAAGATTAGATTATACACATACTAATTTTTAAAAATTAAAAAAAAATCCCACTATATACAAATTTCAAAAAAAGTTAGAGGGGCCATGGCCTCCCCCCCAACCCCCCTCCCTCCACCATTGATTAGGTGAGATCCACTTATAAGTTCATCTAGTTCCTATTTTTAAAAGCCCTTGTAATCGATTTGTCCCGTGAATATGTGTGTGCTTGCCGACTATACCAAAAAATATATATTTTTAGCATTATCTCGACTAATAGAAGAGAGAGATCATCAAGAGCTATGAAAGTGTCCACGTCCCTTTTTGGTCCGATTGGGAGTAAACCCGCGCCAAGTAGGCCAATGGCCAAAGGGGGCCTTGATTGGAATCTCATATGAGTTAATCTTGAAGATTCAGTTAACAGGAGAAATAACTTTGGTGCCTGTTTCTCTAGTGTCATATAACTGATATTTTGATTAGCTTGTGAGATTAAATTTAATCAGAATTGTGACTTAAACAAATAGCATTAAAGTACTGATTCTACTGTAATCAAGATTGCTAGAGACGCATTGATATTTTTATACTGTTTAGTGGATTTAAGAGGGTAATATCATTTCACTTTATCAAATGCAAAAAATAAAAATAAAAATCTTGCAACACACACATGTAAAAGAGAATATCTATGCTTATTGCAAGTTTATAAAACTTATATCCAAATTTTCCGATTCAAAAAAATTAGTTTACTACTATGTTGTTTTTAGGGAAATTATTATGTGTAAAATTACTATAGGAATACAGTAACTTAACACGGGAAAGATCAGAATATGATTTTGCTGGTTACTTTGTAGGCAGAAATTTGTACACGTTTACATTCATTTATTAATTTATTAAATGCTCACAACCAACTTCCCTAAAAAAGTAATATTCTCAATTGACTAGTCAAATGAGAGAAAATCTAGTACGGTTTTCTGGTCCTCCATTATCTCCGTTTCTTTTCTTTTCACTTCAAACGCAGTTTTTCAAATGTCAACTAGAAAAATAAATTACCTCCCTATATCATTGGTGATATACTGTATTTTCAATTTTTCACAAAGCCTTTTCTGCATTTGAACCGCTAAATTTTAGGAGGTGGTAAACGAAAAACATTAAATGGTGAATAGTATTTAATTACGGATTTGTGTAATCTAGCAAATTGATAGGCAAAACGAATTGGGAGATGCATATATATATATATATATATGTGTGTGTGTGTGTGTGTGTATAAATACTAATATATACCGGAAGGTAATATTATTATTGGAGGGTAAATTTTGTGATTAGATCAAGATCACTACGATGGCTTCAAACGAGAAGAAGAAAGAGGACATGAAGCTTCAACCCTTCTCATGGTGGTGCGACAGCAGCCATAATCGTCCCCATCAATCTCAGTGGCTTCAAACCAATCTCTCAGGTTATCATTGGATCTCACATATATGCACATATATATATATATATATATATAATCCACGTATATACATTTTTATATGTTGTCATGATTATATATATTTTTATGTAGATATATATTGTATTGAACTATTCTAGGGAATAAGGATTCTAATGGCGCATCGTTGGATATGCTTTTCCAATAATATAGACCTATATATATGTAAAACATGCTGATCTATATCTTCTTCCTATAAGCTCGCTTATGATCCCAAAATAACATACACACATATTCTCAAATCCACGAAATCTATTGCGTTCTTAATAGTTTTGAAACGTTTCTTTTAGATATTCAATATCTACAATTTCATTTAAGGATAGCCAAAAACCTATTGAAGTTGTCTGTGTTGGTTTTATTTTATTTTAAATTTCCCATTATGGCATTTCTTTTATTTAACTTAATGACAGACAGAAGATTAAAAATGTTGCTATTTAAATTAGGACTCGAGATTTAGAGGGAAAGAAATTAACAAAAGAAAAGTTTTGCTATAAGTTAACGTCATGTATTCATGAGGTGTGCACAATTTTAAAGTACTCGTGGATTTGTAAAAGCTGGTAATTTAATAATTGAAAACGATATGGCAGAACTGGATGAGAAGATCAAAGTCATGCTGAGCATTATAGAAGAAGATGGAGACTCGTTTGCCAAGAGAGCCGAGATGTACTACAAGAGAAGGCCTCAGCTTATCAAAGTACTCGAGGATTTGCACAAATCATACCGATCCCTCGCTGAAAAATACGACCAGCTTCGATCTGATCATCACTTGGGCAATCCAATTGCAAGATCCTTTTGTCCATTTAGATCCTTGAGGCAAATCCAAAACTACGAGGCCAAACTAGTATTGCCAGAGACACCGACTTCAGAGAATAATACTACTAGTATTGATCATGAGACATGCAATGATCATGATCATCACCTGCTCTACAATGCGAAGAAGGCCATTTTTCAGACCGATGACATAAAAAAGGATACAAATGGGATAATATTCCGTGGAGATTTTGAGGTATTAGAATTGAGGGACAAGGCTGTCATGTGGAGCCCGAAGGAGGTCTCGGAACTGATAGAGGATCATCTGAAGCAACAGGCTGAGTTGGTAAGGAGAAATGAGGAGAAGAGAGAGAAGATAAATGAGCTTCGTTGCCAGATCAGCAGCCTTCTTGATGAAAATGGAGTTTTGAAGAGTTGTTTGGCGAGCTCTAAGGTCGACAAGTCAAAGCGCAACCAATCCAAGAGTAGTCCGCTTTTTCTTGGAAAGCTCACTAGATGCGCGAGCTAATATTTCTTCTAACAAAATACTATTTTATCATTATTGATGATTCTATCACTATCTTATAAAACCACTATATATGATGTCTGTCACATAGTTTCTGAATTAAATCTAGTTATTTAATTAATTAAATTTTGTTATGTGATTGTTTTCTTTCACTGATATGCTTATTGCATATGTTGACGTATTATGATGTGATATTCATCTTGTTTCTAGTTTTCTAGCTATTTGAGTTTATATTTGCATGGTATGATCTTCATGCACTACTTTTACTTGATGAGAACTTTATACATGAAGTAAAGACTACAACAATTTTTGTTGTGTTTCATGAATACTTACAAAGGAGTACAAAGTTAGACATCAGCCACAATAAGATTAATCATTGAGTTTGGGTGTATAATCTTTAAGGATTGACATAGTTGGATTGTGGTTCAAGATTTAAATGTTGGGTGACTTTTTATATAAAAAGCTTCTTTCATGCAGCTCCATACTTAATATAGTGTGTATGTGGTGGCATATAGTGTGTATGTGATTATGCCACCACGTATTTGACCACAAACATATTTTGTGAGGCCGTTTCGTTATCAATCTCGAACTCGAAATCTTGCTTATCTCACCATTCTCATCGAGGGATAGAATATGTCCGTAGAGTCTTTAATGAATATTCTTCTTTATATGTGAGATAGTCCCTTTAATAATGTAGAGGAGATTTGTTAATACTGATCACCTCCTTTTTGAACTCTCGAGGAAAAAAAAAGGAAAAAAAAATCTAAAATAATATAATAATTGAATTCAAGCAGATACAATATTGTTCATATAGAAGATGCATATGCAAATTGCTATATATAATTTTCTTTTTTTTTTTTAAACATTGTAATGTATATAGTTTGTCAGTAGCATAAATGATTTATAATAATAATACATGCTTTTTTCCCCTTTATGACGTTTTTTTTTTTAATTGTGCAACACAAATGCCTTTCTGGCACCATAAAACTCAACAAGAAAAAACATTAGATGACTTTAATCAATATCCAACTACATATTCTTGACAATAGTTTGTTGTGGACTTGTGATATTTTCCCATTTTTCGATCTCAAATATGCACTTTTCATTCTAAATGATATTTCATTAGTAAAATCGAACTCAATTGATGATCATATCCGTAAAATTACAGGGTCATTGTATTATCTTATTTGATTTATACTATTTTATTAACATGAACGATATTTAAAAAAAATGCACATCCCCCCCCAAAACTAGAATTATGGTTAATTTAGCAACCTTTTTATTTATTTTGATACAGAGGGAGACACTTTACTCAATCAATCATATATAAACTGTATGCATATAAATATATATATATATATATATATATATATATAGCTCTCTCTTTAGAAACTAAAGCATTATACAAACAATGGTCGATAATGGTGGTTCATATTGCTGTCAACTGGTGATAATGCTTGTAATTACTATGTATAAATGAGGTTGGCCGGATGAGTGGTAAGATAGTGGAAATACAAGTTGAGTCCTTTTTTGAGTTTTTTCAAAGCAAAGCACTGTTGTTTCACCTACTCACAATAATTTTCATAATTTCCTTTCTTAGAAAAAGGGAAATATTGTAGTAAGAGTACCAAAATAAAATTATAAACAATAAAATCTCACTTTCATTCCTAGGTGAATTTTGGTTTCTCATTCTGATCATTTGTATTTTAATCTGTATATATAAAATTTGATTAAAAATAAATATTTATACGACAATGAAATCTGGTTATAATCTAATAGGACAATATAGTACATCCTTGTTAAAATGCATAATTTTGCTCAATAAGAAATAAGACACCACAGAGATATCTCTCTCTCTTTATTTTATTATTTACTTTAAACAAGGATCGCATTTCAGTTACTATAGTATATAGCCAAAGGACAATGCAATTCTTGAAAGTTGAAGTAAAAGACTACAATATTCTAAAATCCGAAGGGCATAAAAAGAAAAATTACAAAAAAAATTCAAGTTTTTTTTTAAATAAATTTTGGAACGCCTCATATTCATTGTTACTATATTTCACAACTTGTTGTTTATTAGCCAAAAAAAAAAAATCACAACTTGTTATCAATTTTAAGATTAACTAAAATTAGAAAACAAAAATTTTGTTGACTTAAGTAAATAATTTCTTAAAAATATCGGGGTCCGATGACTCGTTAGTTTAAATCTAAATTTTTTAACTTAATTTTTATATTTTTCTGAAATTTTTTTTATTTTTTATGAAAAAATCAACAAAAATTACTTTTTAAACTTAAAAATCTTAATTCAAACTCAAATCACGAACGCTCTTGCTCAAAAAGAAAAACTGAGTGCGCGCGTGCACTCGTAGAAACATCGCCACATATCTCTCCCTCACTCGCTCGCACACTCTCTTTCTCTCTCTCTCTCTCTCCCAGAGCTCAACATCGCCGAACATCGCGCAACTGTTTCTGTGTCGTCTTCCTCTCACGCCGATCTAGGACTTTCTCTCTCCACATTCCCTAAGCTTTCTCTCTCTTCTTCATAAGCAACTCTAACACTATGGAGCGTAGACGAACCGACAGCCCTGTTTACGCCCGCCAATGGAGCAGCGAGTCCGGCACCACCGCCGCCGCCTCCGGCGGAGCGCAGTCGTCTCCGGTAATTTCTCCGGCGCGAAATCGCCACGCGCGGTCTTCGTCCTCCTCCGGCATCTCCAACATCAAGCGCACTCAGAACTTCGCCGCCAAGGCCGCCGCTCAGCGCCTCGCTCAGGTCATGGCCTCGCAGACGGCCGCCGACGACGATGACGACGAAGACGACGGAGACTTAGGGTTTCGGTACAGCGCTCCGCCGCCGCTCTCTCTTGTGAGGAATGTCAACAGCGGCGCTACTAAACCTGCCGTTCCGCCTGCCAAGACCACTAGATCTCCTTCACCAGCGGTAAAGTAAAATTCACTAACCTTTTTGTTAACTGAAAATTCACGTTTACAGTTAGCGGAATTGTACTCAGAAATGTATTATTTGTGCGGCATTTAGGGAGATCCGGTTTGAATTTGATGGAAAACAATGTGGCCTTATGATCTGGTTTTTAGCTTCAGCAACGAGTTCGTTGTTTTTAAGATCATGCTAAGTAAAGTTCACTAAGCTCCGGATTTCGGTTTTAACTGAGAATTCACTTATTTACTTCGTAGAAGCAGCATATAGTTGCCGCCAAATCTCGGATTGTACTCATAAACGAATTAATTGATTGACATTTAGGGCGATCGGTTTCGAATTTGGCAAAACAATGTCTGGCCTACGATCTGTGCAATTGCTTACTTTGTTGAGCTAGAGTATGTCGTTGGACGATGTATCGTGGAGATTCTTAGTTTGAATTTCCTCTATTCTTAGCCAATTTAAAGATCAGGTCTTCATTTTACCTAAATTGAGAGTTACCTAATAATTAGGGTAACCAGTAACTAAGCCTATTTTTTGGGTAAAATTTCTGCTAGTTGGATTGTTGCTATCTATGGATCTAGAGTAATAAATGATGGTAGAAGTTGGAGCTTGAAAGTAGAAAGCTAATTGGTTTTCTCCTATTTAATTAGTTGGCTCGGAACTTTGTAGAGGAAACACCGTCTGCGCGCTCCACATCGGCTGGAAGGCCGTCGGTTCGTCCTGCACCGTTGGCACCACCAAGTAAAACAACGCTAAGGACTGCAGTTTCTATGCCACCCATGGATAGTCCTACCAACAATAGGCAAAAAGAAAATAGGTAAGCAATCTTTTTGCATGAGATGTACCGTTCATTAAAAGCTTACACATTATTTTGGAATATGGAAGAACTATCTTAAGACTAGAGTTACTGAAAGCTTCTAAAGGCTAAACTAACTTTTTGGATGTGCTCCAACAGTCGCTCCACAGAATCCATAATATTGATACTTATCATACTTTTACTTTGTAACTATAAACGGATACAATATTAGACATCTAAATTGTCTATGGACTTGGGATTGGCATTTGAGTTAAATGAACGCTTGCATGTTTTTAGTTTATTGGTGGTGACTACAGTTGAGCCAGTCATCATGGTATACTTTATTGCTGGTGACTGCAGATTCTTGTCAGAAACAGGACTGTACAAGTCAAAGGATTCAGGAGATCAATGTGAGGCTTCTGCACTTCGTGATGAAGTATGAACATCGGCTTTCATAACTGCAATGTCATCTTACTTTTTGGTCAATTCTATAATAGGAAATTGAAAAGGGATTTACATTTTGTTTTCTGTCAAGACAACGCTGAGATTGAGTGTTGACCTTGCAGCTTGATATACTACAAGAAGAGAATGAAAATATTCTTGACAAGGTGCAGGATTTTCTTTATTTCTTCATGAATGAAGTTACTTTAAATTTTATATTTAGTTAAAATATTCTGGAACTTGTTATACAGCTCAGACACGAGGAAGAGAAGTGTGAAGAGGCAGAGGCCAGGGTTAGGGAACTTGAAAAACAGGTACCTGCATTCGTTTGCGTTTTAAAATTTTACCAACTTCATTGTATATTATGTTGTTTTGGGAACTTGTTTTACAAAAAAATTCATGTGTAAAGATGGTAGGAAATGTGTCAGAAGCAACTTTTGAATTTTTCTACTTGTTTGCATTCATCAGGTTGCTGCTCTTGGGGAAGGTGTGTCCTTGGAAGCTAAACTTTTGAGCAGGTGAGTTCAAGATTTTACTTAAAGCAACCTTTGTGGGGTCTCTTCTTCCTCCTTATTTGCATATCTGTGTTAACCTCTGCCTCTTAATTTGCAGAAAGGAAGCTGCACTACGTCAGAGAGAGGTAACTACTGAAACTTGAAGTCTAGATTTGTCATTAACACGTCAGATAACTTCCTTGAATTCCCTCCCCCACCCCTCTTGTAATTGGTGTATACTACTGGACAGTAGGAACTATATCTTTTGCATGTTTACTTGAAATTGGAGTGTTTGGAGTATGAGAGTTATAAGTTTGTCATAGGCTGCACTCAAGGATACTAAACAGTCAAAGGGTGTGGTGGATAAGGAAACTGCGTCATTACGTTCTGAAGTTGCGGTAAGTCTGCTACAATTCATCCTTGTGCTTTTATCCAGGTAGTAAAATAAAAAAGAAAACTAATAGCTTTCTGCTAAAAGTTCAAAGAATTGTTGGGGGCGTTTACATAAACTTTAAAAAGCAACTCTTTGAGAAAGGTAATTCAAAGTCTACTGTTACAGTTTATCTTCTCCTTCTTGTGTGGTTTAGAACGCAAAAGGGGCAGCTGCAGCAGTTTTACAGCAGCTGCAAGGAGCTGAATCTGAAGTAAAAGCTCTTCGATCAATGACACAAAGAATGATATTGACTCAAAAAGAGATGGTTTGTATTGACGTTGTTGCATTTGACAAAAACCTGTTCAGTCACGTAGTCGTTAATTATCTAGTATTTCAACCTTTCAGGAAGAAGTTGTTCTCAAGAGGTGTTGGCTTGCTCGCTACTGGGGCTTGGCTGCAAAACACGGTAAGCTATTGGCATGGTTTAAACCTCTGTTTAAGCCTTTGTAATTATGTTCCTGGTATTTTTTAGGGATTTATTATATCCTGACCTTAAAATGTGTTGGGGAAAATACCCCTATACCCAATGTGCAATAGAAAAATAAACTAAAACAGAATTATAGAGAAGACAAGAAATTTACGTAGTTTGGCAAAATTGCCTATGTTTACGGGAGAGGGAGAATAAATTCACTAACACTTTCACAATAATGCACTCAGTAAACACTCTCAATCTCTTTTTACCCAAAACCCCTTACACCCTTTGCCTATCTCTTTTCTCACTTTCTCTCAAAAGGAGGCACGCACACTTCCTATTTTTTTGAACACATACACACACACTCTTAACAAAACATACCTATTTATAGGCTCTCAATAGGACACAATAATACAACTTGCCCAAACTCATAAAATAGGAACTTACCCGAAACTAATTTGAGTCACATACCTAACAATCTCCACCTTGACTCAAATTCTCTCACCTTACACTCACACTTAATAAGAATAAACCTGTGTCGAGTTCAAACTCTCATCACACGAGAAATTGATTTCTTCTTTCTCCAAGTTTTGTCTTCTGTTGTCACCTTCACCTTGTTGCACTCTTTCACTCTTGCAACTTCTTTCACAACGGACAAAGACTTTGCTTGACATGGCTCTACCTACAACTGTCTTCCCTATTAGCTTGTACAGGGTCTTCACTTTTTCACCGTTCATGGCAACCAAATCACCTTTTCTGACTTCCATAAAACCACTCTTAGCGGAATACTCACAACCCAAAGTATCCAAAGCCCCCAAAGAAATTAAACTTCTCCTGAGTCGAGGAACATGCCTAACATTTGCCAATGTCCTCGTAACTCTATCAAATATCTTCACCTTCACAGTACCTATTCCAATGGCTTTAGCATTCAAATCATCAACCATCAGAAGTGTACCAACATCACAGGACTTATAAGAATCAAACCACTCCTTGTGTGGACACATATGGAATGAACATCTAGAATCTAAAATCCAAGAGTCAGAATCAGCTCTCTCAGTAGTAACAGAATATACATCATCTTCACTGTCATACCTGTCACCAACAACATTTGCAGCTTGTCCCATGAGCTTTTTGCTTCTTTCTTCTTCAAGGTGCCTTGTTAGTTCTTCACAGTTTCTCAGAAGATGTCCCTTCTCATGGTAGTAAAAGCACTCAGCATTCTTCCATAAACTAGATTGGGAACGATCATCTATCCTCTCATAATATCTTCCTCATGTCTTACTCCTATCCCTACTCGCATCTGACTTCACCATAAGAACTTGTTCAGTATGAGACGAACTACTAGGTTGTTTCATGTTTGCAGTCTCCAACAAAACAGTTGACACCTCATCCACGGTCAACATAGTTTTTCTAACCAACAGCGTAGTTACAAAAGTTTCATACAATTTGGGTAGGGAAGCCAACAAAAGTACTGCTTTATCTTCCTCGTCAATCTTGACCTCTACACTTAATAACTGAGTTATGCACTTATTGAAATTATTTATATGATCTCTAACATCACTTTCTTCGCTCATCTTTAACTCATACAACTGCTTCTTCAGATATAATCTATTTGTTAAGGATTTCGACGTATAAACGTTTTCTAATTTTTCCCATAACTTAGAAGGAGATTTTTTATTCATAACACTATATTTCAATTTAGGAGCCAAACTTAATTGAATAGTGCTTACCGCTCTTGCTTCCAGTTCTTCCCAATCTTTATCACTCATCTTTTCCGACTTCTTCCTTTGCAGTGCTTTCAAAAGTTCCTACTGTACCAGAACATCTTTCACCGTACTCTGCCAGATGCTGGAATTACTCTTTCCGTCAAAACGCTCGATCTGATTAAACCTTACTCTAGACAACATCTTGATTTTTTTTTTCTTCAGATCTTCAACCTATCTCTAATATTACTTGTTGGGGAAAATCCCCTTATACCTAATTTGCAGTAGAAAAATAAACTAAAATAGAATTATAGAGAAGACAAGGAATTTACGTAATTCGGCAAAATTGCCTTCGTCTACGAGAGAGGGAAAATAAATTCACTAATTACTTTCACAATTACACACTCATCAAACACTCTCAACCTCTCTCTATCAAAAACCCCTTACACCCTTTGACTATCTCTCTTCTTACTTTCTCTCATAAAGAGGCACACACACTCTATTTTTCTGAACACATACACCACACACTCTTAACATAACATACCTATTTATAGGCTCTCAATGGGACACAATAATACAACTTGCCCAAACTCATAAAATAGAAACTTACCCGAAACTAATTTGAGTCACATACCTAACAAAATGTGCTCTTGTGTGAGGGTTTTTCAGCTCACGATCACCTTTACCTTTACCTCACCATCTATACATATTTTCTTCTTTGCTTTCCAGGTATCTGTGCAGATATTGCACTGACAAAATATGAACATTGGTCATCATTAGCACCTCTTCCATTTGAGGTCGTTGTTTCTGCAGGACAAAAGGCTAAGGAGGAATGTCAGGAAAAAGGTGTGTATTTATCAGGTTTTCTTCATTGTGGATCTATCCTTGCTGTGATATTTTTCCTTAAGTGACTCGTATAGCTCCTTGAAATTGTGTTGGTCGTCTTTATTTTTTTGACCAGGAGATGCTGATACAGAGAAGAGAGGTAAACTTGTTCAGGACTTGAATGACCTGACCGGAGAAGGAAATATTGAGAGCATGCTTTCCATTGAAATGGGACTGAAAGAACTTGCTTCCCTGAAGGTGCCCATCTTAAATTCACTGATATATAGTTTCTTCATCGATAAGGTGTTGCGTCGTTTCTATACCGAGTAATACAAACGTTGTGCTTACAACTTGAAGGTTGAGGATGCTATTGTGCTTGCATTGGCCCAGCAGCGGCGTCCTAACTCTGCTCGCCTATCCATTTCGGGTGCGTTTTGTTTCACCTGGAGACAAGCAGCTCGTAAAAATAAAATTAGTTTTTGAATAAGGAATAGTTTTCTAAGTCGTTTTAATCAGTTTCTGTTTACCGATGATGATAATAGAAATCTTCTATAGCTCTTTATGTGGAAAATGCTAAAAAGGAAGGGTATAAAGCAAACTTAGGAAATACGGGATTGTTTACCAATTTGTTAAAAATTAGTTTTCCAGGAATAAATAAGTTGTTGCTCTGAAGTTTTCTTTGATGTTCTGCTTTTCATAATCTGTAACTGATGATTATTTTCTAAAAAAAAAAAATTTGTGATGTTTTCAGAAATCAAATCACCTGGTGATCCAAAGTTTATGGAGGCATTTGGTAAGTTATTATAAGTACTTCCTAATGGATTTTGCTTCAGAAACCGCTGTTATGATCTGATACGGAGAAAAGATATAATTGTCATCTACCTACTGCTACTTCGAGTCCAAGTTATTTCCATGACACCACTAGTATGATTTTTCCAGCAAAAAAAAAAAAAAAAATCCACTAGTAGGATACTTATACTTGTTTTCTTATAGAGTTGAGCCCTGAGGAGTCTGAGGATGTTCTTTTCAAGGAGGTATGGTGTTTCCTTGAAGATAATTGCATTGCATCTCATTCATCTTGGACGTACTCTAGAAATTAATTTATTACGGATTGGCATCCTTAATGCAATTACTGTTGTAGTCCTTTTGCAAACACTTGAGCAATCTGATCCTTCGTATTTTGATTATGGTACCATTAACTGTAGGTTCTGGTTAAGCATCTGATATTCATGACAGTTTTTCGTAAATTTTCTACGGTTTTCGAATAGCATGTAACTATGGCAATGGGAGACTGTAAGGACATGATCTATTTATTTGTTCTGGTTTTTATCCACCTTAATACATCCTTTTACATTTCCGTTTGCTAACACTGTTAAATAGAGATTCGTCTTTGTACCATTGTTGCCATGCATAATACTACTAGTCTTCTCCTGTTACTCTCTGATTAATGGTCTTACATGGAATGGTCTATTTACCCACACATTCAAATTGAACAGGCATGGCTTACATATTTCTGGAGAAGAGCCCAAGTAAATGGAATAGAGGAAGACATTGCCAAAGAAAGACTTCAGTTTTGGATTAACCGCAGTGCACATTCACCAACCTCTCACGATGCCGTCGATGGTACTCACAACTATGGTCCTTGAGCCCTGAATTTAGAATAAAAATCAAGTGTGTCATCGTGGTGGAACGTTGTCAAGGACCTTCAGTTATATTTCAATATTTTATTTTTAAGGAATTAGTTTGTTAGGATTTTGCGTCTACTATTTTGAATGTGCAATTGCATGCATACTTGGTCTAGACAAATTTAGGAGTGAGTGAATCCTTGCATGCAAAATCAATGCACTGTGTGTACTGTGTTATAGTCAGATTCGGAGTTTTGGCTAAAACGAGTAATTAATTGTAGGTTTTTTTTTTTTTATCAGTTGAGCAAGGTTTGATGGAACTCCGGAAATATGGGATTGAGCACAGACTATGGGAAGCATCCCGGAAAGAAATAGACCACGACTCTTCCGCTTCTATTGCACGAAAATCTCCTGCCCATTGAAGTCCTCTGCCCATCCCTTCATCCTCTGTCTCTTCAATTTTTTTGCTGTTTATCCAATTTTATTTTTTATTCCCTCTGTTTAAAGCCTTCTTTTCTGGCCGGCATGAGATGAGAAAACTAGTTTGATGCTCTTTGATTCTCTCATGAGCAGAGTACATTACCTTGTCTTTTATTTTCTTTTCTTTTTTTCCGTCCTTTTCTGGTTTATAACTTATGAGAGGTGTATATTTATTTCATTTATAAGTTAACACGAGCTAAAAAGGAACAAAAAAAGGAGGGGAAAAAAGATTTAAATATTCGTAAGAATTCAATGCGAATATTTTATGAATCATGAACATTATTTTGTTGGAGAGATCACGTTGCTGATAAAAAGCGACATGGCCTTGAAATCTAAAATTATTTGTCGTTTTAATATAAATGGCTTGGGCTGCTTCATTTTTAAAACATAACCGTTTGTCGTTTTTGGTTTAGAAGGTTTATGACGTTTAACACGAAAACACGTCGTTTACCCCGTTGTCGTTTTCCTCTGATGTCCTTTAACACGAAAAACATGTCGTTACCTGTGGTCGTTTTTAGGGTCGTTTAAGCTGAAAAGCGACATTTTGTTTGGCGGCCCAGAGTTTTCTGTCGGCTAAGACGAGCAACACGTCGTTTTTAGTCCCCCACCACTCCTCAAATCTCGTTTTTAGTCTAGTGTTCATCGTCGTTTTTATTCATATGCTATTATTGTTTGATGAAACAACGTGGTATTACTCAATGAGAACTTAACGTCAGAATGTTGTTTCCTGTATAAAGCTTGCTGGCTTATGGTAGGAGAAACTATACGTATTGTCTCTAAAATTTGTTATCGTCTAAACATCTACGGCATACCATCTGAGTTAAATTTCTTTTGGTTTAATGCTTTGTTTGAAGTGAGTCTCAAGACGACACTAATTGATAGGCATGAAATGGGAAGAAATTCAACTTTGTTTGTTTGAATAGTCGTTTTTTGACGTTTTAGACAAATTTTGGTAATTTTGAGTCTCACGTAGTCCAAAGCATAATGACATGCTTTTTCGGTCATCTGTGCTTTGTCGTTTTTACTTCTTCTTCTTCCCTTTTTTTTTTTTTTTTTTTTTTTTTTTTTTTTTTTTGAATTTTCGTTATTACTTCTCAACAACATATTTTTATGCCATTCTGAACTTCATCTCGCTTATGTTAAAAGAGGGAAGTGGTTTACTTATTACATAACCAACTGTTGTAATGAATAAACAGTTGGAGCAAAATCGAAAGAATAAAAACAATAACAATAACATACATTCACGATATAAAGAAATTAGGGAACCATAGTGATGACTGATGGAAGCTTCGTAGCATGTAAAATACCTCCTACTGTGTGTGTATATACATACGGAGACTACTCAATTATCCGGCAGAGGCGTATGTACGCCACCTACTTGCGGTGTAGGCCGGTCAGATAATTGGCAGGAGTTGGACTGGTGGCGAGGGTAGAGGGATGGATCTTGGCCGCAAAGTTTATATGATAAAATAAGTGCGAAAAACGTACTTGTCAGATGAAAAAATAGTTAAATAAGCAGATGAGGGGGTCAAAAGGTAATTTAGACAACAGTTTGAGTAGGATGAAGGTTATAACATGATGTGAAAGCGGAAATCAGGTTTTGTTACATGATGTGGAGTAGATTGCAACAAAGGCGCCGTAGTATGTATCATCCTCCACTAAACAATGTCTCACGTGTGTTATTCACTGAAAAAACGCACTGATAGAGGTCTATACTCCCGCCCGTTTTTGCTCTCCACCAACTCTTTCCCCCTATTACTACTCTGCCCTGCAAAAAATTAAAGCTCTGTAACTTTTTCCACGAGCTTCGGCCATGGAGCCATGGAATCGGGCTTGATTATCTTGGCGCAGTCCTCTCCGGAAATCATAGACAAAAAAACACACAGAAATTATCAATTTTGTTTCCGTTTCAAGATCAAATTTGTGGATTTTAATCAGAAGTTATATTAAAAAAAAAAAAAAAAAAGAGCACACCTACTGTTATGTGAAACGAGTTTTAAACCCCAAAAAAAAAAAAAAAAAATAGAGATGGAACTGAGTTTTTGGATTGAATTTCAAAATGCTTCGTTAAAATAGAAAAACGAAAATTCGTCATTTTCTACTTGTTCAGAAAGAACCGGCGAGAGTCCACGTCAGTAACAAAATCTGCGTTATTTTTCCGCCGAGAGTCTATGCTATCATATCATGTTGCTACGAGTACTAGATTTGGGTTTTGTTTTGTTTTTTTGTTTTTTTGTTTTTTTTTTTTCAGGGAGTTGATACTGCTTCTTTCACGCTATCTAAAGTGGGCTCTTCTTGATCTCTCACTCTACTTTATCTTCACTGACGAGGATCAGATATTGGCTTCTCAAGGGGGAGTACCCCTAAGTATGGCCTTTCAAGGCACGACCTTTTTTCTTTTCTTGCTCATTTCATGCTGTAAATTTTCCATTGAAGACCAGATCCGGGCTTTTCCAAGAGGAGTTGCTACTTCATCTTCATGCCATCCATGGCAATATTGAGGAGTTAGACAACAGAGTGTTGCCGTCAGTCATGACCCATGAATCTTTTTTTTTTTTTTTTTTTTTTTTTTTTAATCACAAAACAAAAAGCAACAACAGAAGTGTGGGTCCCACTTGTATGCCAGCTCATGCGGAGATGAGAAACGCATAGCCATTTAGCAATTATCTTTATTGCAGTCTATGACTGACAAACACTCGGTGTTTAATAGGTTACCCTATTTACATCTTCGTCAAATCCTAACCGTGCAAATCAGATCCAACGAACATGTTTCCTTGGTCGGATCTATGTGGCCAAAAAGTTCCGCCGTACGCGACACTTACAGAGGAGAAGTAAAATGAATTATACATATATGCTTAGCTAATTGTTACCAGTTTTACCACTTTCCTGCTGCACCCTCACAGTTTATGCACTTTCTTTTCATCACATAAACAACTCCCAAGTTGCTCTCTGAATAATTAAGTTACTGGATACATCATACACACAATTTATGGAGCTAATATATATATATATATATATATATTACTTTACACCCGGGACCATAGAGAGAGAGAGATGATTAAAACTTGGATATTGGGTTTGTCATCTCTCTGATGGAAGGTTGTAAAATGGCTGTTGTTAGAAGGTTGGAATCTTTCTTTTCTTTTCTTTTCTTTTTTTTTTTTTTGACTCTCTTTCTCTCTCTAAAATTGGTCTTCCTCAGAACCCTTTTTGTCTCTGTAATTGTGAGGTCTCTTTCACGCTTGGCTATGGCACTAAGCACGCCCCTGCAGGTTTTCTATCAACAGCTGCCCACTTATCTACTACTAAAATACCACTAGTATGGGCGTTGATCAAGGGCTAAACTAAATCTGTTCTTTATATATATATATATATATATATACATACACACACATATACAAGAAACAGGTAAAATTTTTGTGTAGGATTGATGGTCACGTGCACTCTACAAGATTATAAAACTAGCCTTGCCCTTCTTTGGTGGGACAACAAAAACTCGGAAAAAGAAAAGCAAAGCCCAAAAAAAAAAAAAAAGGGGCATCTCTTTTGGTGAAAAGGTGCGCATGGGGAAAGAAGAGAGACAGTAAACATGTATTATATATTTAGCTCCCATGTTCTAAAGGTGATTTTGACCCTAATTCCCTTTTTTTAATTTACAAACAACGACACATTTTACCTGAAATTATAATTAGGATAATTAAACCTTTAAACCGGCCTATGCACACACACCTTCACAATTATAATGTTTCTTCGTCATCCCCACCATCTGATATTAAAGTAAAGGATCCTTCATTTTGAAAAGACTGATATAAGGTGAGGATATTCAAAGAGCATTACCCTTCCACTTAGTCCTTTTTTTTTTTCCTTATTATTTTTCCCCCTTCTAATTATTACATTGAAATCATGGCATTAGTCATTAGTGGGATATGTTTTGGGTTAGTTTTGTTCTAAATTAATATAAATCCCTTACCTTTTTTTTTTATCCCCATTTTTCAAAGTTCCCTTATGGAAGTTAGTTGAGATATGGACCACCTTTAAGACCCCACAAAACCATACACCCCCCCCCCCCCCCCCCCCCCCCCCAAAAAAAAAAAAAGGCAAAGTGGTAAAAAAGTAGAGGAGGGTTTCCAAGATGAAATTTGCCGGTGTGGTGGAAGAATGGAAGATAGGCTTTGCCCTTTTTTCCTCTCTATCTGTGTGTGTGTGTGTGTGTGTGTGTGTGTGTGTTTGGGCAAAATTGGTTGGCTGATCTTTAACTTTGGTACAGAAATGTGGTGACAAATAAGCATGTTCGTAGCTAAGCACGCAGGAGTGGGGAGATATTATTTTTCTCCAACATGCTCAAGTGCAAATCATTTCCCCTCTTGATCCCCCATCATCACTTTTCTGGAAGAATACTTGTATACACACACATATATATATATATATATACATATTTATATATTTTCTTCTTCCTCTTCCACTTTCCCGTTTGTTTGTTTGTTTGCTTTTTTTTTTTTTTTTTTTTTTTTTGCAGGCCTTTTTCGCTTGTCAGCTGGCACATGTATAGTAGTTCTCATTTGTTTTCACCCCCCGCCCCCCCCCAATTCAATATCCATATTGCCACAACTCACAAGTAAATTATATGAGGATTCCATAGCAAGTTTAAAAAAATATATTTCTTCACTTATAACATGTAATCTTTCTTTCTCATTTTTTTAGTAAATCCAATCAATTTTTTGTCATCAAGCAATTAAAATAGCATAGTTTTTATATGGATTATGGGGGTTTTTTTTTTTTTTTTTTTAGATTAAAATTGGAAACAGCATACTAAGAATTTTCCTTAATTTGGTTAGTAAAAATTGATATATATTTTTTTTCATCGCCAAGTTAGTGCTTTCTCTGTTTGTATTCTTTTAAAGCAATTGACTTTTTTTGTTCCTTAATTTTGGTCAAATGATATTAGTTTAAATGAAATTTCTCAAGACATCTCACATTAATAAATATGAGAATATTAGCCACGCAACTTCAACTTAGTTGAGTCGATAGGAACATTTCTTCCTGTATTCTTTCAAGAGTAAAAGAGGCTCAACTCAAAGTCTCAATGACAAAATAAACATAACTTTGGATTCATCTTTACTTGCCCACATACACTCAGTCAGCGATATTGCTCACTTTGATGGGGAGACCAATCTCAAACTATATATCTTATCAGTGTGGCTATTATTTGTAGCTTAACTAGAAGAAAGGAAAAAGTTTTCTTATTTTTGTTTAAAAAGTCCCTCAGCTTTTTCACATCAAAGGCCAAAAATATATAAATCACAAACAAAACAAAACAAAACAAAAAAAACACCTTGTTTCTACATGGAAACTTACAGTCACAAGAAACTGTTGCTCCCATCCTAAATTTATTTTTTTTCCCCGAAGCACATTTCCCAATTTAAGGTGATCACAAAAAACCTTTTGAGTTTCCCCACCATCCAAATTCCATAGTGACCCAAACCAAAATGCTAACCAAATTATATATATATATATATATATATTTTTTTTTTTTGGCAATCCAAAATTTACCTTGGGGTTAAATAGTAAAAATTGGAAAGGGTTGATATAAAGAAACAATATGAATATTTGTGCGGAATAGTGTGTAGATAAACATATCCATCTACAAGTTTCTTGTCACTTTCCCCAAAATGTCTCGGGAAAAATAAAACTTTAACGTCCATTATCATAGCGGCAAAGAAAACAAATTCAAACGTGATATAACATTGACATAACAAGTGCATATTTTGTCCTACTTTGCAGTCTGGTGAACGATTGTAGAAGGGCAAGGGAAAAAAAAAAAAAAAGAGGGAAAGGAAAAAGATGTATTTATATTTTTGAGTTTAAGTTTAATTTTAATTATATTATATTTTTTAATTTTTATTTTTATTTTAAAAAACTAATAAAATTTATAATTAATTTTTAAAAATTAATTAAATTCAACTTAAAATTTTCATTTTTAACTAATTAATCATATAGATATTATATTTATAAATTTTGCATAAAAAAGCTATTGAAATATAATGAATATTTTTATTATAAATATAATCTAACAGTAAATTTATATCAACAAATTTATAATTAAAATATATAAAATTCAAATGTTTCATCTCTATTATTTTTTCATAAAAAATAAATTACAATTGACTAAAAGGTTGTTTGAAAATTAAGTTCAAATTTAGTTTTCCAAATTTAAATTTTATCTTTTTTTTTTTAAGTTTTTGTGTTTTTCTTAAAAATTTTTATCTCTTTCTAAAAAATCAATAAAATTTATTATTTTAATTTTAAAAACTCAATTCAAATTTATTTTCGAAACGGATCCAAAAAAAATGTACAATAGTTTTAATCACTATCATTAAGGTATACAAAGGTAAACTACGTCCAATCAAATGGTTTCTGGAACAGTTCCATGAATCACGCCATTTTATCTGCAATTCCAACAGCGAAATGACAGGTACAAGTTGGATTTATTCTTATTGCTGTTTCTTCTTCTTCTTCTTTTTTAATACAACTTCTCATTGCATTATTTATGTATAAAGCAATAACGTATTCTTGTAACTGTTACAGTTACCGTGGTTGAATTGTCCATGAAAATTGAAAGCTAAAAAAAGAAAGTAGCACTCTCTCTCTCTTCAATTCAAGTAACTGGCTCAGATGGGTTTTACTCCTTTAGTCCTTGGCTGACATCGGCCCTATCAAGTAATGATTTTGGGTTCTATTTTTGTGCTATTTTTCTATTAAAAAAAAGAAAAAAAAAAAAAGAAAAGAATAGGAAAGAAAGTTTCCAGATAAATTTTTCCTTATAGACATGATTGCACTGACTGTGTTTACACGTCCATTATTTTGTAAGAAAGATGTAAAGAAAAACCATCGTTTTTTTTAATAGTAAAAGATCTCTCTCTCTCTCTCTCTCTGTTTTTTTTTTTTTTTTTTTGCTCCTGTTGAATAGAGTTTACAGTGTATCAAATCACTGTTTCAAATCTCATTGCTTTTATGGAAAAAAAAAAAAGAAGAAGAAAAAAATCATCATTTTTTTAAAGGACATGACTGTGACAGAGATGAGGGTCTTTATCGATAAAGTCTTTTTTTAGACCGTTAAATTTAATCGAACGGTTCAAATGTTGATGGTATACGATATTTATCATACACCTAACCTCATATAATCATTCTCACCTAAAGTCTTCTCCATCGCCGGCGATTTTCTCGCCGTCAGCAACGGACGCCGGCGACCCAACTCCGACCACCTCCGGTCCCCAGCCCCGGATTCGGCAACCCATTTTATCTCTCTTCCCCTTTCTCTCTCTCTCTCTTCCCCTCTCTCTCTTTCCCTTTCTCTCTCTTCCCCTCTCTCCCGCCGGCCCCCACCCCCGGCCTCCCCCACCCCCGGCCACCACCCTCCCTCGGCACCCTCCCTCGGCATCCCCCCGACGACCCCCTCTCTCTTCTCATTTCTCTCTCTTATCTTCTCTCTCTCTTCCCCTCTCTCTCTTATCCTAACATAAGAGAGAGAGAGGGGAAGAGAGAGAAGAGAAGAGAGAGAAAGGGGAAGAGAGAGAAATTGGATTGCCGGTGACTGGAAAAAGTACCGAAGGTGGGTCGCCGACGTCGGGGTGGGTCGCCGGTGGCGGAAAGGTCACCCGTAGCAGAGAAGACTTGGGGTGGGAAAGTTTATATGAGGTAAGGTCTATGATAACAATGGTATACCTATAATATATCAACCGTTCGATTAAAATCAACGGTTAAAAAAAGAGCTCTACCGATAGGGTCTCTGAGAGAGGCTCTACCATAGCCTCTCCCTTTAAAATATATTCAGAAAAAAAAAATAAACAATAAGGATATTATTTTATTTCTTTCCAAAATTATATGTAATTTAAAAAAAAAATTACATCATTTTAATTTAAAATTATAAAATTTAAATTTTTTTAAAAATTTAAAAACACTTTTGGAAACATATCCATAAACAGGGCCTAATATTCAATCCAAGCACGCGTTTTTAATTGAAACGTGTTGTCCCTCAATCCACATGCCGTTAACTTCTTCGTCATCTTCTTTGCCTTTTTTCATCTTTTTTCCCCCCCTTTCTTTCTATCCTTTCATTCCTTATGACGTTCTATCTCCTTTTCATTTTTTGCTCTTTTAGTCTAACAACCTTATATTAGACCCAAAAATGCGTTTTTAATTGAAACATGTTGTCCCTCATCCACGCCCACACGTCATTCCCTTCTTCTTCTAATTTTTTCCTTCTGTGCTTTGCTTTTTGATTTTTTTTTTTTTTTTTTCCTTTTCACTCGTATTTATTCTTATATCATTATATTCAATCAACACACGTGCTTTTTTACATGCGTAAAATAGTCAAATCTCGCCCAATACTTCACTTCGTTTACAATGTTGGTTTTGTTGCTTTCCCCCACAACGTCGAATATTGATGCTTAAAAGCCGTCGTGACTAGATCTCACTGTTTTAAATGAATCTCATTAAAAAAGAAGCAATAGTTATATTTTTGTTTTCTTGTAATAATATTTTATAATTGTCTACCTTTAAATATTCATTGACATTAATTAACCACTTATTTATATCAATAAATCGGTGATTAAAGAAGAAACAATAGTTATATTTTCATTCCATTTAATAAAATTTTACAATCATCTACCGATAAATATTCATTGACATCAATTAACTACTTATTTATATCGGTAAGTCGGTGATTAAAGAAGTAGAAGCAATGGTTATATTTTGGTTCCATTTAATAATATTTTACAATCGTCTGCCGGTAAATATTCATTAACATTAATTAACCACTTATTTATATAGGTAAATCGATTATTAACCATCAAGTCAATTAAAGACTATAGACTAAATCTATTACTAATGAATAATTTTCTTATAAAATAGTTATTTTTCTAAACCTCATAAAACTTGTGACGTATATCAAAATATTGCTTTCTTAAAAAAATATACTATCCTCCAACATATCCCTTAAAAGAATTCTCTAATAGGGTTTTATAAATTGAAGAATTTTGTAATATCGTAAAAGTATTTATATTTTGTGGGGCATTATTAATTTTGAAATATGATTCCATTAAGTTTTAAATTTTTATTGGTTTGTTTTAATATAATACAATCTAAGCTAAAAAAAAATAGTGTTAAGTGTTAAAAAGACAATTTTCATATCCTAACAGATAAAGAATTTGATTGAGAGGAAAAAAAATATATTGGTATTAAGCAATTTTGATTCATATTTTCTTTAAAATTTACTAAATTTATGTACTTTTGTAATTCTAACAAAATTCAAATAAGGTCATGATTTGGGCAACGGTTAAAAACACTAATTTTCTTGATATTGATTGTATGAATAATTTACATAAAATATATTGATTATCTATAAATTTCATGTTATAAGTAAACACTCTATGGTGGAGGCCTCTTCCTTTGAATCAAGATGAATACGGATAGTGTTGTATGGGGTGCTCTTGGTATTGCAGGTTGTGGGACCGTATTCAAGATTCGTAAAAGTTTTGTTAAAGGTTGTTTTGCTTCTTTTCAGGATATGTCATTTGCTTTTGAGGTGGAACTTGATGCTTTTATTTTGCCGATTGAAAATGCTTGAGAGTTTCAATGACATAATTTTGTAGATTGAATGTGACTCAACATAGGTGGTCAATTTTTTTAAAAATAAATCAATAAAGTTCATTGGAAGTTCGGTAGTAGATGGCTTCGTTTTTTGCACTATGTGGAGGACTTGATCGTTAGGGACTCTTATAATTTTCGTGAAGCAAATGGTATTGCATATAGATAAGTTAATCATTCGATTCAACGTCATCAGTTTCAATGGTGGTTTTCGGCTTAGGATTTTATTCTCCCCTTATTTTATAGGAATAAGACTGGTCATTATTTTAGGGAAAACACCTCAATAATACAAATTTTGACACCACTTTACCAGCACAATACAAAATTTGATATCTTCACCAATATGGCACAAAATAGTTCTAGTTAAAGGTCCATCTATAAATTTAAAGGTCAACCTAACTTGTTTTTACCTAAATTGCCCCTATTACTTAGAAAATCAATTATAATAACATATATATTATTTTGGATGTTCAACTAGAATATTTTCAGTTTTCAACATAGATGGCCGGATGTCTTTGACTCCGGTCCTCGGCCCTGATTGTTGGTATACTCTAGTAGAGTATATTAGAAATTCTACTAAATAATTTTCTGTTTTCAATATGAATGACCAGATATCTCCGGCTTCAGCCCCGGATTCGGTCGTCAGCATACTTAAGTAGAGTATAATGCATATTCTTCTAGAATATTTTTAATTTTCAACATGGATGACGGGATATCTTTGACTCCGGTCGTTGGTTCCAATCATCACTGTTGATCACTAGCATACTCTAGTAGAGTATAATGCATACTCTACTAGAATATTTTGGATATTCTATAAGAAAATTTTAAGTTTTCAACATGAATGATCAAAAGTCTCTGGCTCGAACTGTCGGTGTCGGTTGTCGATATACTCTAGTAGAGTATGTTAAAGAGTATAATACATACTCTACTATAATATTTTAGATATTCTATCATAATATTTTAAGTTTTCAATACGAATGGTCGAAAGTCTCCGGCTCCGACCATTGTCAGTCGTCGGCATATTCTAGTAGAGTATAATGCATACTATACTAGAACATTTTGGATATTCTACTAGACTATTTTCACTTTTCAACATAGATAGCCGGATGTCTCTAGCTCAAGCCGTCGAATACTAGTACCGGCACCGAAATACTCTACTAAAGTATTGCCCATACTCTGTTATACTCTACTAGAATATTTTAAGTTTTCAAAATTGATAGTCAGATGTATCCTACTCTAGTCGCCAGTACTGGTCACCAGAATACTCTAGTACCAATACTAGAATATTCTAGTAGAGTATTATCCGTACTCTAGTAGAATATATTGTACATTCTACTAGAATATTTTAAGTTTTCAAAATGTATGACCAGATGTTTCTAACTCCAGTCGCTGGAATACTCTACTAAAGTATGACTATAATATTTTACATTTTCAACATGGATGGCCTCTATTAAATATTTTAAATTTTCAACATGGATGTCTTTAAGAATCCCTTTTATGCTCTACTAGAATTCTATAAGAATTTTGCAAGAAAAAAAACTACTTATTCTACAAGAATCTCAATTATACTCTACCAAAATTCTGCAAAAATCCCTGTTATACTCTATCAGAATTCTGTAAGAGTAAAGTACTTATTTTATAAGAATCCCAGTTATATAGATTTATGTAAGAGTAAACTATTTATTTTACAAAAATCCAAATTATACTCCACCAGAATTTAAGATATATTTTGCAAGAATTCAACCACAAATCAAAATATACGAGAATCCCAATTACAGTGAAAATAACTTGGTACTTATCTACTTCAAGACAAGATCTCCACTGCCATAACAGCAATACCATTCCTGCATTTCGATCTGTTGTTCTTTGACAACAAGATCTTCATAACCACAGCTGCAATACCATTCTTGTAATATCCGAAAATTTACATGGACTCATGATTTCCTTATACATAAGAAATCTATGTTCATATTATGTGTTTTTGTGATGTTTCATGAAAATTGTGAATATCAATGCGAAATTCATAATTTTATCAGTAAATGTTTGAGTTCTCATTCAATTAGCTATGAGACTCAAAAAGCAGTTTGCTTAGCCAAGCACGCGACCCTTGAGCAAAAATGGAAGAAAAATCCTATGATTTCATGTTGGTCAAAGCTTGACCGAAAAAGTCAAAGGTTGACCAGAGATGTCAAATAGATGATGGTACCGAGAGTTGATAAGCAGTATAGGAAATATACTGCGAAAACCGTCTTTATAAATAAGATAGCATGAGTAAGATTTAAAACCGCCATAGAAAAATCAAGCACACCAAGTAGGATATTAAGGGCAAGAAAGGTTTCAAGAAATAAGAAAAATTTTATACAGTTCATTTTTACACAGATAAATTTTGGACTACAATACAGTATAAAATACTGTTATTAGTTAATAACAGTATTGGAAATATCTGTGTAGCATAAAAATGGACTGCATTTTAAAGGAAAAGCAAACAAGGCCTTATGATGACTCACTTTGATGACATCACCTTATCTTGGATTTATGACATCATAATTGATTAAAGAAAATTGGAAAATTCCTTGGATGACACCTAGCTAGATATGGCCGGCCATTTTGGAGGGTATTTGTGCAAAATTTGTGCAAATATTCTTGTTGCAAGGGCATCTAAGCAAATTTTGGATTAAAAATAAATCCAAAAATTAAATGAATTTTCAGCTATAAATATGGTGGGGGGGGGGGGGGGTCGGTTTTTGCTTCAAAAAAATCAGAAAAATCAGTAAAACCATGCCAAAAAAATTCTCCACCCATTTCCTCTAAAAATCCGAACTTTAGGAAGAAAAAAAAAAGTAGAGCAAGAGATTTTGGGTGCAAGGGAGTCGGATTTTGAGGTAGAAACAGCAAGCAAGATTCAAAAAATTTTTGGAGCCTCATTAGAGGAGAGGGCCGGTTGTGGTGGTGCTAGGAAAAAGGGGAAAAAGTTGAGCAAGCCACTTGAATTGACTGAGGTAAGCCTCGTCGATCTTAGGCTTTTCAATTCAAGTTTCAATTTGGAGATTTAAGTGTATTTCAATGTTGGAATTGTAGAGCATAAGCTCAATTTAATTTTCTGCCCTAGTTTAGAAATTTTAGGGTTGTGCTTGATCATGGTGCCTAGGTGGTTTTAAATTCCAATATATGCATGCTTATGTGTGATTGATTGCATGTTTGCAAGTATGCTTACCACATGTTTGTTATAT
The DNA here is from genome assembly GCA_025413025.1 of Ficus hispida. Taxonomy (NCBI): domain Eukaryota; kingdom Viridiplantae; phylum Streptophyta; class Magnoliopsida; order Rosales; family Moraceae; genus Ficus; species Ficus hispida. Next base: position 386,001 of record CM046371.1, on the reverse strand, counting down.
GTCCCCATAGGTTTAAGATTGAATGTATGATTATGTGTATGATGGATTAGAACGTTAGAAACGATTGCATGTGTGACTTTAGGCTCCCGCTGTGGTCGGTTGAGGTAGTGTGCGCGTTTTAGGACGAGAAACGGATTTAAGAACCGAAACTACCAGTCTCGGGTCAAGACTGGACAGCGTTCTGGAAATGGTAATTTGAGGCCCTTAGAGGCCGAATTTGAAGAAACTCAAAACTACAAAGTTGTAGATAATGATTTTTCCTAGAGGACAACGTGGACCGTTTTTCAAAATAAGGCTCCAAAGGCCTCGATTTTTATGAAAATCCGAGCCTGACCGTGCCCAGGAATTAAGCACGGCCAGGTGAGTTCAACAAGGAATAAGGGCATGATTAAGTCCGAACTGGGTTTTCCTCAAAACATGAAAGTTGTAGTATTATCCGAGATCTACAATTTTTATGAAGAAAGTTTTATCAAATTCTAAACAGATTTTAAAGTAAAAATTGGATTCTAAAAACTATGCAGGAAACAGAAATTCCAGCACAGGATTTTCAGAAAAACAGTACATAAGCAGGAAATTCCTGCTCATGCACAGGATTTTCTAAAATAAGGCAGAAAACTGTATTTTTTCACCAACCCCAATGTTTTGACTGTGAGAACTGTTCCAATGGCAGTTTTCAGCCCTTAACAATTTTATAAGACCCCACTTTAAGAACCATGAATATTTATAAGTTAAGCAAAGTATTTTTAATTGAATTCACCAAATTTTCCGAGACAAAGGAAAATTGGATTTTTCAAAGCCAAAGATAAGTAACACGACAGTAACGAACGGTAATCTGGAAGGATGCCAGGTTATTGGACTGGGCCAAAGCCCAGGGTTACCCAATGTAGCCCAACAAGATACCAAGTTTAACTATGGACTAAGGCCAATAAGATATCATATAGAGAGGGGACATATAACTATGGTTATGCATGTTGGTTGGATCCCCAATATTTTTAAACCCTTACCTATGTCCTTTTTATAGCAGGAGATAACCTGCTGTTGTGTCCGGACTTGGAGCGACACATTAGTGGACATAATAGACGAGGTAAGTACAAACCTCACATACAGTATGGAAAATAATAATTTATTTTCAAGTATATGACATGTTCACACGTTATACCATGTTATGCTATATCATGCTATGTTATGCTATGTCATGTTATGTTATGTCATGTTATGCCATGTTATGATACGATAAGCCATGTTAAGTCATGTTAAGCCATGATACATTAAGTATGCCATGTCTAGTTCATGTACATCATGACTATTAAGATCACATGTAAAGACTCTTAGTCTTGGAAATATAACAAGACTAAGACTAAACCAAGACAAGTAAGGTGTTGTACCAACCTCCCGTTGATGCGAGAGGATCATGTATGTTACAAGTTTATGATTATTAACCTTCCGTTGATACGTGAAGGGTCATGTTCATGTTTTCCAGAATGGTTAAGGGCCTTGCAAACCCTGACGTTCTGAGGCTTGCGCGCTTTTGGTACATACACTAGGGGCCCACATGTTAAGCAAGATAATAAGTTTAAGTCAATAATTGGTTATAAAAGACTCATAATTGATTCATGCATGAGTTGCACGACATTGTTACATTTTGTGAGATTATGTTTGTACTTGCTGAGCGAAAGCTCATCAGTATATTTCATACTGTAGGTAAGAGGCCTGCAGCTTAATTGGTGGGCCAGGTGGATGATGCGGCGGGTAAAGGGCGGTGTGGGATACCACTATGCAAAATTTTCCGTAAAATCTGTTAAGTTTAAAATATATACACTTATATTTTAAAGTAAGCTATGTTGTACAAAAATATGAGGATTTAAAGACTCAAGCAAGTTGTAAGAATTATGTATGCCTGATAAGTTTCTATACAAGCAACCCTATTTTATATGTAAGCTTGAAAAAAAAAATTTCTCAATTTTCCAAGAAGGTTTAAGCAGTTATATAAGTTCATGTATGTATGGTAACGGCCCTACGTAGGTTGGGGCGTTACAATTCTGGCATTCCGAAAATGATCTCGCCTCCTTGCTGCTACAACCTGCTGTGACCGAGGCTGTCAGAGGAGGTAACGAAGGTGCTGAGAGTAGGATAAAGAACTTAATTCAACTGAAAACAATCTAATCATTTTTTCAAAAACACATCTAATTAACAGTTCAACTATAGTCTATTGCTCAATGCCCGAATATTATTAAGTTAATTACTTTAGAGAATAGTTAGCAACTATTACCTAGATCTAGAAAAGCTTAGAAACATAATCAAACAAATAAATAAATAAACAAAACAAAATAAAAAATCACATGTGAAATCATTACTAAAACTCAGTAAAACAATAAAAGCTGACCATAATAAACTAAAACATGAAAAAGGAAACAATCCAATACATTAGAATCAACTTTAAAACTGAGAAACTTAATAAAGCACCAAAGTTCAAAAAAACCTAATCGACCAAATTGCTCAAATAATAAAATCTTCACAATTCTCAGCATAAATAAAGAAGAAATCAACTTAGTCTAACATCAAAAACTTCGTATTCATCAAATTCATCTTCCAACATCCACACCATACAAACACGTGAAGGAAAAACAAACTTACTTGGATATAACCAAGCTGGTCATAGAGAGAGATTTGCATCTGCGAGGACAATCTTTTTTTTTTTTTTGGTTTTTCTTTTTTCACAAAAAACTTATCAAACTATGAATGAATAAAAATCGATGCACCAACTAACTCAATCTTACAATTTTTTTAAGCATAAATAAATAAATAAATAAACATAGGAGAGTAAACTCATCTTCTTCCTCTTTGGTGGTAGGAGTCGCCGCTAACCAACATCGCGAGGCCAGAGATGGAGGAGAGCAAGAGAGCACTAAGAATGAACGGCCAACAGTGGACTTCGCCAATCTTGTAGAACACCTAGTCATGGAAGATCGCCAGCGGCTTGAATCTGGTATTTTTGCCGCTAGGGTTCCAGATCTCATCTAATTGGGTCTTCATTGGAGGACGAGATTTGTCGCAAATAACGAGATTTGTGCAAAGGATTTGTTGAATGAAATATGTTCAACTCCGGTGCCAGATCATCAATGCCATGGATCTCTTCACAAGATTCTCCACAACTTCGGCATCACATCGACACCTAGGTAACATATAACTTGGCCAAGAAGACCACGTTCTCCAGTGCGCCAGCTCCGGCCTGATCTATGATCGGAGTTGTCGCAAGCTCCACCGTTCTCCGTTGCCTTCACGCAAGCTCTAGCCACCATTAGAAAGAGAGCAATTGGGACATATGAAAGAAGGTAGGAGAGAGAGAGATCAGAGAGAGGACAGATGAGAGAGGAAAAAAGATGTTGATGTCAAAAATCTTCGACTCAATACCCGATGTGATTATTTGATGTGGTCAGCCTTGCACAGTCACTCTACACCTGATTGCCTGCAAAAGAAAAGCACATTGAAGTGATGGAAACACCAGTGGGATGTTTACTACGGGAACTCTGAAGCTAAAGTCAGTAGTGGTACTGATGAGCAAGCAGAGAGGCATAGATTTGGTAAGAAAAAATTGTCCATACCTGAATAGGTGGGTTGATCCTCTATTAATAGACGTTCCCTACGGGCATGGGCATTCGGGTGACCCCTGATGGGTTGAACTCCGAGTGTTCCCAGCGGATTGACATGTTTCAAGTGTATAAGCACCGTACATCTAGTGGGCTAATACCATGTGTCCCTCTGGTATGGTGATGAGGGACACGAAGGTAGGCTAGTACTGGTATAGGTGTTGAGTGCTATGTCAGTCTCATCAGACGGCGGGAGCCGACGATAGGACGGGCACAGTAGCAGGTAGTGTCAGGTGTCAGGCGGTGGGTGGGGGGTGCCGCGTCAGGTACTGTCGTCAGCCGGTACGGGATGACATGATGTGGCCAGTGAGGGGTCGACAGCATCGGCAGGGCTTAGTACTTGTCAAGGAAATGCTGCCAGGGTTAGTACCACGGGCCCCGACTGTGATCCGCTCGTGGTTCACAGCGGGGAGCAGCAGCATAGCGAAGATGGTGGTCGGTCAGTTCGGTTCCTGGGGGAGCATCTCCGTCCGCTCAGTCTAATTTGGTTAGATGTACACGACCATCAGCTATTTTTCTACCGATCTTGAAAATGGGCCTACACATTCTTGCGTAACTCGTTCATCATGAAAAGTGGGTTTCCTTTGTTGGATAAATTGTACCACTAACAAGAGAAATGAAGACATAGAAACAATAAAAACAAATCTGATGAAAAACACTAAGGGTAAAAAGGACGATTACAACATCAGAAAATAAAAAAATAATCAAAACAAACAAATGAAAAAAAGTTTGTGTTATGTTGGTGAAGAAGAGAGATTTTGTGTTATGTTGGTAAATGAATTTTAAAAAAATAGTTGTTTAGATATTTTTCTCTTATATTATAGATTTCTTTCGTGTTTTTTAGGTGTTTTATTTCTCGTGGATCATGTGTTCTTTTTTTCTTTATCAAATTTTTTTCTTACGTTTTTTTTTTTTTGGCCAAGGGTTTTAGTACAACATTGGGTTTGTCCGAGAACATCTATAAGACAACAATTTCTGTATTTTCTCTCCTTTTTAAGTGGAAGCTTTGTAGGACAAAACTTCTTTGTATTTTCTTTATTACTGTTATTGTTATTTTTATTAATTACATATGAGATGGTTAAACAATGAGGTTGTTAGAGATGTCTATCTAGTTAAATTGTCTTGGTTTTCCCTGTTATAATCATTTATATAAAAAAAAACATTTTTTTTTTACTGGAAAAGTTAAAACTCTTTTTGATAAATGAAAAAAGTTTATAGGGTGTTTGGTGTTTGAGTTTGAATTAAGATTTATAAGTTTAAATAGTATTTTTATTGACTTTTTTAAAAAAGATAAAAAAATTTTCAAAAAAAAATAAAAATTAAATTAATAAATATAAATTTAAACTTACATCCCAAACAAACTCTTAATTTGATCCAAGATATACAACCCGCAGTATAAATAATAATTTTGTAAATATTAGAAATGATTATCTAAATAAAAAAATTGAAAAAAGAGAAAATAAGAAGGAAGACATCTGGCTCTGGAAAGGGAACAAAAGTTGCCAAGTCATAATAATTACAAAGAACAAGGAACAAGACCACCTCTAGTTTTGAAGTCCCTCTCTCTCTCTCTCTCTCTCTCTCTCTCTCTCTCTCTCTCTCTCTCTCTCTCTCTCTCTCTCTCTCTCTCTCTCTATATATATATATATATATATATCTATATATAGTGCACCCACTGAGAAGGGCAGCACATCAATCTTAACTTTCAAGCCTTTTTTTGTTTTTGTTTTTTTGGTTTCTCTGGGCTCTTTTCTCTTTATTTCTTTCTTTCTTTCAGTTTCTCACTTTGGACAGAAAACCATGGTTTCTTCTCCAGCATGCCAAATAACCATTGCAATGGCTGCTGTATTAGTGGTTATTATTCAGCTACTGTGTTTTTGCATTGCTGGTTCAGAAGCTTCTGCTTTTCCTTCTCCTTCTTATTCTCCTTCTCTTTCTCTCTCTGAAAGAGACAGAATCATCCGGTTACCGGGTCAACCCCAAGTCGGGTTCCAACAGTACTCGGGTTATGTCTCTCTTGATGACAATAATAACAAAGCTCTCTTTTATTACTTTGTTGAAGCTGAAACTGACCCTCATTCCAAGCCCCTTGTTCTCTGGCTCAATGGAGGTCCTCACTCTCTCTCTCTCTTTATTTCTATTATTATATGTACATACATACATATATATAAGTATATTTTTCTTGGTGCAGGACCTGGGTGTTCTTCATTGGGAGTTGGGGCATTTTCTGAGAATGGACCATTTAGGCCTAGTGGAGAAGTACTGGTCAGGAATGAATATAGTTGGAACAGAGGTACAACAATTACAATACTTGTCTTTCTATGTAAAGTATATATGTGTGTGTGTGTGTGTGTATTTATGTATGTATTTGCAAATTAATCATGGTATTAACTGTTTGGTATATGATATTAATATGCAGAAGCAAACATGTTGTACTTGGAGACCCCAATAGGAGTTGGTTTCTCCTATTCAGTTAATTCCTCCTCTTATGAGTCTGTAAATGACAAGATCACAGGCATGTCTCACTGTTTTAATTTGCCCCTACAATTAGGAAAAAAAAAATGCATTTCTTTAACTTTCTTTCAAATTTCTCTATTGAAGCTTTGCAAGAGAAGATGGGACTTTTGTGTGCAATTTTTCTTTTCTTTTGAAATAGACATTAGATTAGTTAGAAACACAGTTCCTATACCCAAGATTCAAGTGAACTTTTTTTTTTTTTTTTGGCTCTTCTCTCTTCTCTTTTTCCTACTCTTTTTTATTTGTTAAATATTTTCAATAAAGTGTGTTTGTTAGGAAAGTTCCGTTGGAGTTCTTTTCACACAAAAGGGCAAAGACAGTATTTCATGATGCTCATTTGCCCTGTGGTTTTCTTTCTTTTTTTTATTTATTTTAATTAATTATTATTTTTTCTCTCCTTTTCTTCTTCTTCTTCTTTACAGTTTGTCATGTTCATTGCTGACTGTAGATGTTTTGTTTTATTTTGATTTTTGATATATATATATATATATATATTTTTTTTTTTCACGTTTTGCTTTCTGTTTCTGAGTTGACAAAAAGTTCACCTTTACAGCATTATCTTTTTAAATTCTGAAAATCTCTCTCATCCTTATCTCTATAGCCGGAGACAACCTGGTTTTCTTGCAAAAATGGTTTACCAAATTTCCACAATTCAGAAACTCAAGTTTGTTCATCACAGGAGAGAGCTATGCAGGTATTATTTTTGACTTGACTGATCTTACAGCTCTTTTTTTTTTTTTTTCCCTGACATATCTGCAAGTGCTAAGAGACAAAAATGAAAAGAAGGAAAAAAAAAAAGAAGATAAAAATGAACTCATATATCTATATTTTTTGTATTTGTAACTAGGTCACTATGTTCCCCAACTGGCAGAACTCATGCTCCAATTCAACAAGAAGGAGAAATTATTCAATTTAAAAGGCATTGCTGTGAGTGGTAAAATTGTCTCGCATTCAAGAGAAATTCAATTGATTCATAAATTTTAGCCTTTTTGATCATTATTCTTGGCATAATATTGCAGCTGGGAAATCCTGTTTTAGAATTTTCTACGGATTTCAATTCAAGGGCAGAGTTCATTTGGTCTCATGGATTGATATCAGATTCAACATACAAAATGTTCACTTCGGTTTGCAACTACTCGCGCTACGTGAGCGAGTACTACAGAGGCTCGGTTTCTCCAATATGTTCAAAGGTGTTGAACCAAGTGAGCAAAGAAACCAGTAGATTTGTTGACAAGTATGATGTTACCCTTGATGTTTGCATATCTTCTGTGTTTGCACAAGCCAAAGTCCTTAGTCCCCAGGTGAGTGTGTGTATCACTGGCACTTAATCTACTTTGAGGACTTGTAATTCAGCATCTCTACGCACGACTGTCAATAATACAGAACTGTCACATGGGTACCCAAAAGAAAAAAAACTGTTTTTCTTGCTGTCATGTAGCAGCTTAAATGTCACATATGTGCCAATAGTGATCAATGCCACATTTCATTTACACGTCTGTCGATTTTGTTTGTTCCACTTTTCTCTGATATAGATTCTTACTTGTTTGGCAGCAAGTTACCGAGACAATAGATGTCTGTGTGGAAGATGAAACTGTGAAATATCTAAATAGGAAAGACGTTCAAAAGGCCCTCCATGCACGGCTTGTCAGAGTTCGTCGATGGTTAGTTTGCAGCAGGTAACTTCCAACACTCCCCTCCTCGCATGTGGGCTAGACACTGGACAAATTATCGAAACGACATGACCAACTCCTTAATATCTGATTATATGCCCGAGCCATATAAGAGACCCAGTACGCTATGACAATTTTGGAACGATAAAAGCTTTAGCCAGATTGGGATGGAACTTTATCCCATTTTTTTTTTTTAAAGCTTAATTAGGTATCCTTTGCTTTGAACATGTGTAACAGTGTATTGGATTATGAGCTGCTGGATGTGGAGATACCGACAATCACAATCGTCGGCAAACTCATCAAGGCAGGAATCCCGGTCTTGGTTTACAGGTAGATTATGTGTCTTTTTCCTTCTTTTAAGCCAATGGCATTACATTTTTTTTTTTTTTTCCATTTATTCATGTTTAATTGAGGTTGACTAAATCTTCCAAGTTACATTTTATAGTGGCGACCAAGATTCTGTTATCCCCTTGATCGGAAGTCGGAAATTAGTACATAGACTTGCAGAGAAGTTAGCCCTCAACACCACCGTGCCTTATAGGGTCTGGTTTGAGGGGCAGCAGGTGAACTTTCATTGGAGACGACTTTAAGATTTGCAAATATTTTTATTCAACTAGTGCAATGTGACCATTCTTTTTCATTTTGATTTACAGGTTGGTGGATGGACTCGAGTTTATGCTAACATGCTTTCCTTTGCCACCATAAGAGGAGCATCCCATGAAGCTCCATTCTCGCAGCCCGAGAGATCTCTTGTGCTGTTCAAGTCATTCTTGCAAGGACGACCCTTACCCGAAGAATTCTGATCACGCATGGCTTGAATATTCAGATTGAGATTGTAAGTAGAGTTTGGTTTCCTTTTGGAGAGACTCAGCATAATCCTCCTGACCTCATCGAAAATTTCATTTGTTCGTTCTTTGCTTCTGTTAAGAGTCTTTCCACGCCCTGGAAGGCAGATGAATTTTGTAAATCTCTCAAGAGAAAGAAAAAAAAAAATTTGTGGTCCGCTTCGTTTGTCTTTCATTTCATGTAACTGATCACTTCACTAGTCCAAGAGAAATGCATTTTTAGAGGTCTAATTAATTGAACAAGACAATATTAATATCCTGCTACTGCACAATAAGACACGTAAATTAGGGAAAATTTCTGAGAAAAGGTGCATAACATGATCAACAAGTTCTTAAGGAGGTTTTAGGACAGTCAGAAACTATGACAGGAGCGTCAACTTGCATTGTCATACAACTGAATTTCAATGCAAATATGGGCTTGGATAACATCACAGCCGTGCTGAGATCTGCAGCATTGTCTATGGATTCTCTGGTGGTTTGGACCATTGTAGTGCAGCCACGATGAGTTTCTGATGTTTTTTCCATATCACTACTAAGCAAGGCAGCTGGTCCAGATACTCTTACCGGATGAACAGCTCGCACCCTAACACAATTACTTGTCAAGTTAAAATCAAGTCTGATCGGTGCAAGACAAACAAAACCGTTTGTAAAACACATCATAATGATATTCAGATTGAGAAAATCTACAAAATTTTTCACAGAATTTGAGTGAAAGTAGGATAATTTTGAAGGAAAAACCTGCAGTGAATCTTGCAAGAATACTTGAGGAGGTCAGGAGTATACTCTGTACGGCCACTGAAATTTCACAAGATGAAGAGGTAAATACAAGATCAACTCTCGGAAAAAGATGGGAACTCTAAAAAGGAAAGACTAGGGCCTTTGGAGAAATTTACCTAAAACTTGGAAGTGACATTTTGATGGTTGGCCCCATCCACTTGTCCAAGCTGAATGCAGGCACTGCCATATCATCAAGCTCGCGAGTTGTGAGCAGGCAAGAATGTTGATAAAAGAATAAGAAAATTCTCAGATGTGTTTCTAAAGTTACTAATAATATTATCCCTTATGATCTTCAATCACACAACATCCATAGTTGATGTAAGTTAAAACTAGCTACGCGAGAAAAATAAAAATAAAAAAAGGATTGCCCTTCATAGAGCCAACCTAAATGCCAGCGTGTAGTGGGAAATCAAAGAAAGGCAGATGATATGAGCTATAGAATAAAAAAGTAGTAGTGGAGCTATAGAAGAGGCTGTCCCAACAAGAGACAAGAAGAGAGGGATTGTTCAAATTGCGCAGTTCAACTATCTGTAACAAAGTGTTCTCCATTTGGCCAAAGCTGCTTTGCTTCCAAAGTGAACTAGCCTTGAAGCTTGACCAAACATGCCTATGCCAAAGATTGGAGGGGACCAAAACTAAAAAGCTACGCTAGAATCCAACCGTACAGTTTGAGAATCCAGAAAAAGGCAGCTGCCAAAGCACAGTGGCCAATAATCCTCTCTCTCTCTCTCTCCCTCCTACGACAAGCAACTAAGAATCCTTTATTAGATTTCTTCTGAAAGCTAGATCAGCTAATGCGAATGCATGACATTTCCTATTGATAACAAAGTGGTCATCAGAACTCAGAATAAGATCGTCAAGTTGAATTCTGACCCACCCTTCCACCACCAAGCACACCCCCCCCCCCCCCCCCCTCCTTTTTTTTTTTGGTCTTGAATTCTAACCATTTTTTAATCTAAACGAGGCATGCTCTTCATGTGCTAAAGACCAGGCATAACAAATTGTTACACAAAAGTCAATATTGTATGTCATGCTCTATTAAAGGTCACTAATTTTATATTCTTTAGCACACTAGACTCTTTGCTAGATATCTAGATTTTTTTTTTCCTTTTTAAATTGAAAAGATGGTCAATCTAAAATTAGGCAATAGATTGATGAAAATGGAATCAAGCAACCAACCTAACGACGTTAGGTTGAAGTAAGAGCTATCTTCTGCCGACTTGATTTGAGTCACTTGAACATCAATACGATCTCTTGATTCAGACAAGCTAGTTCCCATGCCAATCATGTTTAGAAATCCAATGCTTCTACTATCTTGTTGCTTTGGGATCACTGTAATTCTCTGCTTCACAACAGAAAGCATATTCCTGAACAAACATACGAACTCGCTTTCGGGTGCAAATGTGGTCTAAACACGACAAAACCTGAGTACTAAAAGCTTTCGACTTGAAATTTATACATAGGAATACCTTGGAGAACCTTGCAACCTGACTTGGGAGCCCTACTTCCTGCAAGAAGTGACAGCATACAACATTGGAATTACTACTAAAGAAAAACTGAAAAGCCGTAGATTTTAGATTTTTTTTTTTTTTTTAATGTGTGAAAAGTAACACTTGCCACTTAACTAAGAGCTTGGTGAAGTTGGCGAGAAGACTTAGGCCTTGTTTGGTAGGAGGGAATGGAGGAAGAAATCAATTGGGTGAGGAATGCTTCAACGTTGGAAGGACTGAGGGAGGGAATTCATACCAAACGCAATAAAAATAAACTCCTCTCCTCACTCTCCATCTTCCTCTTACGAAACACAGCCTAGGGAGATCTCTGCTGGTTAAATTATATGGAAAATACATGGTAATGGCCATTTCTTCCTAAATTGGACACCACTCTCTCTTTGATCAACCAGCAGACATAGCATGTTTGGTCTAATTTCAAATGTTTAAACTTGAGGAAATGTTTCCAAAAACTGCCCAAGTCCAAACAAAGATAATCTGGACTTGTGCTAAGAGTTCTGTAGCCCCCACCTTTCGACCATGTTTGCAAGCTTCGTCGCTGTTCACAAGCACCTTAGCGGCCCATCTGTTGACAAGAAGTAAACACGTTGAAACTACTCGTTTGGAAACCAAATCGTTCACCTCTACATCAGATTAAGACAAACTATTGAACTGTCCGATAGATTAAAAAAAAAAAATAGGAATGCAGTGCTTTAGGTAGGTTGGAAAGCTTGATTGACTTACGGATATGCAAGAACGTGACTCATTGACAATCAGCAACTTGCACAAGGCACTTGTATTAAATTATTATACAAGCTAGCTAGTGTATATCAACATTATTTACCACAAAGACAATTGCTTTGGCAATATTATTAAATAATAATTAAAGACCCAGGAAACATTTTGATTAAAAAACGGATAAAGTATTGACTGATTGAGTATAATCTCCTCAGATTGTAGGAGCCAGTACCATTTATTCAGTCGTAAGCATCCACTTAAATTTGTATAAGCATTTCAATTTTGACGCCTCAAAACAAACCCATATACAAAGTGATTTAGCAACAAGGTTCACAGGTCATGACTCTTTCTCTGTGTGGTGCCTGACTTGTAAAGGCTGTCTTCATTGAAATAAACAAATTGAGCATATCTCGTGACAGGATGATCAATTTTGGACATACGTTGAAAAATGTGCATCTTCTGCAGCAAGATGTTGTGATGAACAGTTTTTTGCTATAAAAAAAAAGAAAGAAAAATCAGGGAAAAACTTACGCGCAAGATTTCGGCGGGTTCCATACAAGTCCGGCGATCACAACAAGCTGGGAAGAGACATGATTATAGCTGTTAGTGACTAGGTGAATGAACTCGAAACTATCTTATTCGAACTAAAAAAGCAAATTGGTTTTCTGGTTTAGGATCAATCCTAAGTGATCAAGTGCTACAAAAAATAAAAAATAAAAAAAAAAACCTCATCAAAGACTCCTGCAGGGCTGTCATCGTAGCTGGCAAGAAAGAATCCTCCAAGAGTATACCTGCAAAAGGCAAACAAACAACACTTAATTGGCGAATAATACAAAAGTTCAAGATTCAAAATATCATAATTACTCTATCCATGACATGATAACACTTGACAATTTCAAACAAGGATTTTAAAGGGCCAAGAAAATACCCAAATGCTTCAACCAATCTGAAATCTTTCGGGATACATGCTCGTGCGGTTTTGGCTTTCACAAGATGGAGCTGATACAAAGCACTGAGAACGAAATACACACACACACACACACACACAGAGGTTGTCAAGCAGAATCAATAAAAAAAAAAAAAAAAAAAAAAAAGAGAGAGAGAGAAGCAAAAGAGCTAATTATATTCATTTTGCTGTACCTTCCTTTGAATATCCATGGTGGCTTTCCATAGCCTGAGGTATCTTTTGTCTCTCCACTATCCATGGATTTGTATATTAGAATATCCCTGAAAAATAAATAACAATTATACCACTTGCTATGATTGCACATTTGAAAAACCAAAAAATGGAACTTAATTGAGCTCCAAAGTCTACATCGACCGGATACCGAATCTAACTGAATGATCCTGTTTTACTGAGATTTGCTCCTTTTTTTTTTTTTTTTTTTTTTTGTCACATGACCTCACCACAACCACAGGATTTTCAAAATCTCTCTTTCCAGATTACAGCCATGAAATAGATTTATGGTCTGTTCTCTGTGGAAGACCAGATCACTTCAAAGGTAAGTGGGTCGAAATGTGACTAAAAAGAGTACATGAACCACACATAATATTTCTGGACAAAATAATTGGCAATACTCATCCCAAAAACACCAAACAGAGTTGAAGAAATTTATAAACCTGGAATCTTTTGGGATATTACTAGTTAAAAAAGAAACAGCAGACTATTAAACTCACCTCAGGAAATGAATTGGAAATCTCAGAGAAGAAAGGAGTGAAGCTCGGAGTGACTAAATTAAGCTCAACTATTTTATTTTCGTTCTTTTTTCTGGGGTACAATTAGAAGAAGGGAAAGGAAACCCAGAACAGAAAAGAGTGGGAAATTATAAAAAAGAAGGGAGAGAAACCGACAGAGAAAATGAAAAATGGTTTGAAGAGAAGAGTGACAAATACAATGAGAAAGGAGTAAATATACAGACGTAGAACAAGTGTGGATAATAAAATAGATAATAACAATAATAAAATAAAATGGATAATATAATATATAGATTGCTAGATGGATAGAGAGATGTCGTTTGGCGCCAACTGAAAGTAACAAATACCATCCACAACTTGCCAAAACCAGCTATTCAATCATCCATGTCTTTTTTTATTTTTATTTTTATTTTTATTTTATTATTTTTATGAAATTCATAATTTTGTAAATATATATATATATATTCTGCTCTCTGTACGGCATTATTATGATCATGCAAATCTGTTTTTAATTGTTAAAATTGAATCCTTTGTTTGGCCTTCGGCCACAATTTCTGTTCTCTGTTTCCTAACACCATTATTTTATTTTCATTTGCCTAAATATCTTTGCTTCCATTTCTTTTAAAACTTATTATTCCAAATCAATATGGGGAAGGAACATCTTAAACTTTACGTAGGGTTTCTCTCAATAAAATTGGCAAGTTGGTTTTCAAGCAACATTTAAAAAATAATAATAATAAAAAATTAAAAAAATGAAAATGAAAATAAAAATAAAAAAGAGGCAAGTTGGGTTCTACTGATGATGGTGTAGATTCCCTATGCTTTCTTCTCCTTAGATTTGACTAAAAATAGCATCCAAATCAGCACAAAAACACGTGTAAATTCCAAATTTAACCGGCCCATTCAGTTGAGAAAGGAGAAAAACTAAAGAGAAAAAAGAAAGAGCATACGTGTAATTGTTCAAGAAAAATGTTAGGTAATATGTTTTATTAGCCTTTCGATTATTTTTCTCAACCGCACTGATCTAGATATGTACACATTAAAAGTATAGACTATACATTTAAATTTTTAAATCAAATAACTAAAATAATTAGTTATGCTTATAAGATAAAGCAAGCGTATATTATTATAGAAATTGAAAAAATGTTTGGTGGACAAGAAGTTATTATTAATAAAAGGTGGATCAATCGTAAGACTCACTTTTTATTAATAAATAATGTTCAATATAACTAATATTCTTTTATAATGTTTATTGAAATGTTTTTTTAATGTTATTTTATAGTGTTTATTGAAATGTCCTAAAATATATATATATATATATATATATATACATATGCATATAACCACAAAAAAAACCACATGTTTACAATGTATGGATTACAATAATGAGTTTTGTTTATGTCCTTTTAAAAGCATTGCCCATCTCTAATATTAGAGATAGAAGCAAAAAAGTATATCATGATATTTATTAAACATCACTTCTTAGTTCAAAGACGTAAATGAACTTGGTCTATGGTCTTTTTAAAAGCATTGTCCATCCTTTCTAATCTCTGTAATAATAGAGTAAAAAGTATGACACTATTTATTAGGGGAATTCTACCATATAAAGTGATTTTACCTTATTAATGGCGTAAAAAATTTTAACAATTAATCTCGATTAAGATTAAAAAGATGTATTAAAGAATCATAACACCCATCACACTAGATTATTATTTTACAAAACATTTCAAAAAAAAAAAAAATTTTTGAAAAGAGAGAACCCTGCAAGCCCCGCCCCCCCCACCGGCAGCTACTTCCACCGAGCCACCGTGATGGCTCCCGTAGCGAAGGCGATGGCGTTCTCGATCATCGGCCACCCACCCCATGTCGCCCACTGCCCGAATTGCTACCTCTCGTCAACGCTGTCGGCTTGGAGTTCGTTCCCGACGGTAACAACTCGCAAGCCATTCACCGCCGTCGCGAGCTCGCGAGCCAACCACTGTCCAATCGCGACAAGAAACTCGGCGATGGGCATGGAGGAGAGCGAATTTTCGACGGCTAGGGGAGGCCGAGGGGCAAGCAAGCTGGCGGTGGGTCGTGAAACCACCGGCTAGTCGTGAAAGTCGCCTGAGGTTGTTGCAGGAAGAAAAAAGCCAGATCCGGCAGATTTGCAAGGTGGGGGAAGGGGGGAATGCCGGTCTCGTCCACAAGCCCACAGGGCTCTGCGATGGACAGAGGGCGGCGAACGTGGGGAGAGGTCGTCCACGGGGTCCGCGAGTTTCCGACGACGGAGAAATGGACGAGAGAGGTCCAACCGCCGCGACTTCTTGAGGGGCGAGAAGTTGACGGCGACCACACAATGCCTTGCATCTCACGGCGGCGGCCTCCTCCTTCCCGGCCTCGGACACCGAACACAGAGGAAACAGAAAGAGTTTTTCCTTTTTTTATTTTTATTTTTTTATTTTAACTATTTTGTGATCTAATATATTTGAATACACAATAAAATTTGTGTGCATAAAATATCTAAGTTATTTAAAACAAATCAACTGTAAAAAAAATTTATTTCAGTGATGGATACAATATCTTTACCCCTTTATAGAATTGGTCAACTTAAACATAATACTTTGTTCATTTTAGACATACTTATTATTATGTCTTTTCAAAATTAATGTTACTTTGTGTATTATATATGTGATAATCCTTTAACAGGGTAGATAAGTCGTATAATTATGATGTTACAATGTTTTAACAAAAATATGCATATGTGCATCATTACCAGTAGAACCTAATTCTAATTTCACAACGGAATAAAAAATAAAAAAATAAAAAATAAAAAAGATTGATGAGGCTAAGTGTCACACCCTCGTGATTCGACATGCGGCCCGCGTGGGGACCGGCGTGGGCTAAGCAGGTGTCATGCCTCGGCATAGGCGTGGCACGGCCGAGGTGAGTGGCCTTGGTCGATGAAGTCTTGTTCGAAGGGTTCGCGGACAAGCACGGTGGCAGCCAGGCGTTAGGCATGCGGGGAAAACTAAGGCGAGAATACACAGGCTTGGGCGGTCGAACCAAGCATGGCTCGGACAGAGGGGCGAGAGTTGCGGAACTCAGGCCAGCGTGGCTAGGACAGGACCCGAGGGACGTGGTCCAAGCAGACGTGCGGATGTGTGGGCGATCAGAAACGGTCAGATGTGCGTGGGACGCTGGTGGGCGTGAAATGCGCACAAGCGGGCGAGTGGTTGCACCAGTGGCCGAGATTTCTGGGCGGCATGGGCAGTGAGAGCCAAACACGTGGCCCATGACCCAGAGAGCCGTTGGAACCAGCCCTAGACCGTGATTCAGTCCAGATTCACTCAGGCATTCAGCCAAGACTGAGAGGGCTCAGCGAGTGGGACAAGTGGCTGGTTGGTGAACCCGACATGTGTCTGTTCCTGCCCAGTTCGAGGAGTGGCCGTGCAAGTGGTCCAGGTGGCTTAGCGGGAGCGCGCCACATGAGCAGGAGCCAAGTTAGTGTAGCCTAAGTTAGTGCCTACGTGATTGGGGCTGTCAACCACCTTGTGATGTATATAAATACATTGAGTTGAGAAAGGCAAAGGACACGGGCGGTTAAGCATTGTGTGATCCTTGCAGCAGACTTGTATTCCTTTTTATTGTGAGAATATAAAGGTTGGGAAGGGGTGTTTCCCGTAAACAGGTTTTGTGTGTACCCGGATGTGTGTGTGTGTTCGGCTTGCTTGCGAGTGTGTGCGAGCGTGTTTGAGTGGCTGACTAAGTACGTGACTTAGGCCATCATAGGGCGAAACCGAGAAAAAAAGTTGGACCCTGTGACACTAAGGATAATGGGACCCAAAACAGCACAACCCGTGCATTTGGTAGTATTGACCGACGGTTACGTAGCGCGCCTGTTCTTTTTTTTTTTTTTTTTTTTTTTTTACCCCCCGCCATTTTACCCCCATCAGACTCAAACCACTCTCTAAAATATGGGAAATATTCTTCTTTATTAAAAAATCATTATCATTTTGAATTGGCAAATAATTTTAATTTTAATTTTTTTTTAAAAACCTGTCAATCTCTGCTTTACTAACACAATCATTTGTTGACTACAAATTGAAGATTCTCATCAAAGTGTCTCTTCTTCTTCTTCTTCTTCTTCTCAAATTGATTTATTTCAGAAACTTTCATCGATTCAAGCTTCAGATTCGCATAAAAATGGCGTCTTCCTTGCATTTCCATTGCGTTAGAACTCCCTGCAACTTCGGTGCTCCAACAAACTCGCATTCCTCGCGCATGGCCTTGCTCTCGTCCGCTTGTTGGCCAGGTCCTGGTCCAGGTCGTGTTCGGTTCCTCTTCTTGGCGATGGAGGACGCAAGTGGAAACGGGTCATTGAGAGAAATCAAGGCTGAGAAGAACCGAATCGAAGCTGCGATCCGAGAAGACGAACAAGGGAGAGATTCAGACAAGGCAGGGGAATTCACTTGTGTTATGAAGTTCGGCGGCTCGTCGTTGGCTTCTGCGGACAGGATTAGGGAGATCGCTGGCTTAATCCTCAGTTTTTCTCAAGAACGTCCCGTTATTGTTCTCTCCGCCATGGGGAAAACCACCAACAATCTCCTACTCGTAAATGCTCCTTCACTTTCTCGCATTTTTTTCATACAGGTTAGAGTTAGGGTTTCTTCATGTCGTAGTGATGGAATTTGGAATTTGGATGGCTCTGATCAATGCTTAGGCTGGGGAGACCGCTGTCAGCTGTGGTGTTTCCAATGCGTCTGAAATTGAAGAGTTGAATTTCATAAAACAATTACATCTCAGGTTTGGTCCATTTTCTAACTGCGGTTTTCTCGATAATTTTGCTACTTTTATTCTTTATGGAACTCTCCTTTCTCTATTTAATCAGGACTGCTGATGAACTTGGAGTTGATCGCTCCGTTATTTCTGGTGATGACCATTTCAAACTGATGATTGTTTATAATTGTCTTATTTGAATTGTGTAGTGAAAACGTCATCCATATATGCAATATCACAACTAAGATTAACGATTTGAGTATTAGTTTATTTATGTTTCTCTCTTTATTTACGTTAAATTTGTCAAAATTTATTTATATATGTTTCTATATATATTTGTAAACTAAATTTTAGTCATTCGATTTGATTCGAGTTGTCCCTTAAATTACCACGCCCTGTGTTTTTTTTCCCCCAAAAAAAAGAACCCTGTGGTGTTGTATCGTTAATGCTTCATCCGACAAGGTCATTGTTTTGTGTTGATTCTTTATAGAAATGAGATGAGATGTATAGAGTAAGGGCAGTTGTTTGGACTTCTTTGGAATGTGTTTCTGAGATATTTTGCAGCACATTTGGAACAACTGGAGCAACTTTTGAAGGGCATAGCTATGATGAAGGAGTTAACTCCCCGCACCAGAGATTATTTAGTTCTTTTGGAGAGTGCTTGTCCACTAGAATCTTTGCTGCTTATCTTAATGAAATTGGTGCCAAAGCACGCCAAGTATGTACCTCCTGATTATCAATTATCCTTCTCGTCTATTGTTTTAAGCTGAATACAAACTTCTTTCGTTATTGTTTCGAATTCATTTGTTTTGACAATTTTGAAAAGAGAAAAAAAATGAAATAAACTGTTACTTCAATTAACTGCATAACTCATCACCATGCAAGCGTTTCTTCGGCTCTACCCACTTCTTTGGTGAACTATTTGATTTGATCTAAGCTGACTGACTTCAAAAGCGGGATTTTGCCATTTCTGGATCATCTTTTATGGACACTGAAGAAATTCTAATATTCCAATTGGCTCTCCTTTTTGACAGTCATTCCATATATTTTCTTACACAATCCGCTTACACATTCTTTGCAGTATGATGCGTTTGACATGGGTTTCATAACCACAGATGACTTCACAAATGCAGACATCTTGGAAGCAACTTACCCAGCTGTTGCTAAAAGGTTACATGGCGATTGGATTTTAGATCCTGCGATTCCTGTTGTTACTGGGTTCCTTGGAAAGGTTGATAGCTGCTGCATTTGTGCTTCTGCTTAGATGCTTTGTTCATTGCTTCTACTTGACTGTAAATTTTATGTTCATGGTTTCCTAGCCGAGCTCTTGAAACAGGTCGTGTATTTTGATTGCAGGGCTGGAAAACTCGTGCAATTACCACCTTGGGTAGGGGTGGTAGTGATTTGACAGCCACCACCATTGGTAAAGCCCTTGGATTGCGAGAAATACAGGTCAGACAACACCCTTGTGCGTTTACTGGGAAGAACTCATATGAACATGTGAATGCTACCATGTTGATATTTACTACAGGATTCATTTAGAAGTGGTATCTTCTTATCTATAGATACCACAATAAGAGAATGCTTCCGTGTGAAATTATGTACAAGTATCTTATACTCTTTTTATTGTATGAATTTTATGCCAATACGCTTTTTCCATATTATTACCAACTAAGTCTTACATTCTATAATAGGTGTGGAAGGATGTAGATGGTGTTTTTGACCTGTGATCCTAGTATTTATCCACATGCGAAGCCTGTGTCTAACTTGAGTTTTGAAGAAGCAGCTGAGCTTGCATACTTCGGTGCACAGGTTTAAATATCTTGATGTTTAATGTAAAATTTCTTTCTTTTCTGTTTGACGGTCTTTTATATCATACTCTTGGCAGAAATTATCAAGTAAACTAAGCCTGTCATTGGAAATTCCTCTCTCCATGATTTTAACTAGTTGTAGAGTTGAATCGTACTATGCAAAAGGAAGACAGCAGATATTCCAATTTTTCTTAAAAACTATGGTTCAAAGCGAGAATTTTAGTTACCATGAG